>BJBW01008429.1:0-13051 GCA_004320125.1 Scolopax mira | reverse complement strand
CAGGTCTTTGGGCAACCTGAACTGTGTACTGGGGCAGCCCAGCCTCTGTTGACAGGGGACATCTGAGGGCAACCTAGACTGATAGCCCCAGATTTTGGGCTTTGAAGGAGGTCACCTTGGACTCAGAGAATGTAACTTCTATTTCTTCACCACCACAGGACAAGTGTTCCTAACTTCCCCGAGCTGGCACAGAGACACATCGACTTGCTTTTGCCTTCTGATAAACCATCTCACTGACACACCCTGCACATACGTGTGAGGTTAGAAATAAAGCTGTGGGTCCGTGGCACAGTGACCCTGGCTACTCAGCTACTACACTGAGGAGAATGAGCTGGGTGGAGGTGAGGAGAGAGGAGGGATGAGAAACTGTCATTCTTGCAAGAGATATTGAAGAGATTTACAAAGGAAAAAAATAATTCCGCTTAACAAGATTTTGTCTGCTAAGTCCTCAGGCAGCCTGAAGGACAAAACTTCACCCTTCTTAAGCTTCCTTTCAGCAGAAGAAAGTTTCTCAATTTCATGAAAACAAATATTTGATTCTGAACCTAGTGATAAAAGTTAGATGACGATTTAAGGTCTTGGCCTTACATTTTCACTGTCCTACTACACAAAAATCCAAGAAAAACTTGGGAAGTGTGATGTTTGTAGTTTGACAAGAACTCACATGCTTGTGTCCTTTTTGTCCCATTCAAATATGCCAAAGCCCTTAATAAAGGCAAAAAAGAATTCATCTGTCCTTTGCCTTAGCTCATGCAAGATGTATAAGTACATTCAAATTTTACAACTTCTACTGTGCAGGTCAGAGATTAATACTGATTTGCATTTTATTTCATGCAAAAGCCCTTAGGAGTACCTGAAAAAATAAGTGTGTGTGTGACAGAGAGAATAAAATGAATTGCAAATATACAAACTCAGTGATATCTCACAAAATCTCAGAAAACTCTATTTAGAGACCATCTAGAAGCATGGAACTGGAATCCTACCAGGGACAGGCACAGCACAGGCTGCACACCATGAAGGTATTAGGTAGAAAAGGACCCATCATGCAGTGAGCTCTCAAAGAAACTTTTGATAAAAACTGGGTTTGACAAGCTCTAATAATGATGATAAGAATATTTAATGCTTTCACTCTTCCAACAATTCCTCCCTAGAAGGCAATTAATGAATGGTGAAGCCTCCCAGGCTTTTTGCAGATAAGCAATGCAGCTACAGATAAGTGATTACACCTCCTGTATCTTTGGAAAGTGTGGAAGCTCTTCCGTCACCAAGGCAGCTATTCAACCTCAGCACCAGAAGTGTGGAGAAGTCTATGAAATCCCAGTAGAGGACCAAAGGTCCAAGTTTAGTTCTTTGGAGCAGCATGGCCAGGGACCTGTTCATAGAATCATTTAATAGTTTGGGCTGGAAGAGACCTTTAAAAGCCATCCAGTCCAACCCTCCTGCAACAGGCAGGGACATCTCCAACCAGATCAGGTTGCTCAGAGCCCCGTCCAACCTGACCTTGAATATTTCCAGGCATGGGGCATCTACTGTGTCTTTGGGCAACCTGTTCCAGAGCTTCACCAGCCTCAATGCAAAAAAATTCTTCCTTATATCTAGTCTAAATCTCCTGTGTTTCAGTTTAAAACCAGTGACCCTTTTCCTATCGTGACAGGCCCTGCTGGTGGCCAACAAGTGCTGGTGGCCACACGGGCTGCTCCCCAGGCTCCAGCCTCCATGGGCAGAGGCTGAGCAACCTGGAATGAAACGAGGAGTTTGCAGATGCTGCTTTAACCACAAGAGCATCCATCTACGCTACGTAAGAATTAGCCAGACCCAAAGACCTGCAGGACACAATCTATAAAAAATATATTTAATGATGCAGCATTTTTGAAAGCAGATTATGCAAGGATACTTTTAAAAGGAATTTTAATGCAATTGGAGTGTAAGCCCTGCAGAAAGACAAACACAATTAATTCTTACGTTTTCCTAACTGCCTCCTTTTTCTCTGCTGCCAGGAAGCCTGCATGAAAACATCCGATTTTACACCAATGACGTCTGCATCTTGCTCTTTACCAGACATGACAGTCTACATGCAACGTGGCAATCTAGGAACTCTGGAGGGAATTACATCAGCAGTTTGTGTCACACTTCTATTTTCCATTTCTATTAGGAAGGATTAATTTAGCATCCAAATGAATCTGACTGTGTAGTAGCGTAAAAGCCATCTGAAAAAAAAAATTACCAGTAAGGTCTCATCTCCAGTTCAAGGAACAGACATAAGAAAAAATCCGGAAAATAGGAAGCTATCCCTGAGAATACAGTTAAACACACACCACTGTCAGTGCCTGAATGCTGAAAGCACACAATTACAAGCTATTTGTTAATTCACACTTCTAACAATTGGAGCATGGTGGTAAATAAAAGCAGCAGTTCCTCATCAGTTGGTATCTTTAAATTAAGGCAGATTATCGGTGTAAATGATTTACTTTATTTCAAGAACTCACTTGGCTCAGTGCTAAGTACTGTCATGGCGTGGAAGAGTAACTCTCACCACTGCAGAAACCAGGAGGCTAATAAAACACTCAGAAAGAGACTTCCATTCTCATATAATTATAATAACTAAATAGAATAAAAGACATGACAAATAGGAATCCTACTTCAAAAATGGATCTTCTATAAGATGTTTACTATGACACCCAGGAAGCCCTTACCCTGCAGCTTAACAGCACGGAGCTCCAATAACAGCTGGTCAGCTTTTCTTTCAAAAGGGCAGGTTCAATCATTGCAAATTCATGCATTAACTTGTATTTTTTTCTAACCTGATGATAAATGACAATGCATTTTAGGTAGTCGTTTCCATCGGGCATTTGCTGACCTTTATCTGACTGGAAGGAAAGAGAAGCCCAATGTCAACTTTAACCCTTCTATCCAAACGGAGCACAGGAGTGGATACGTGTCAAGCACATCTGAACATACAGCCAGTTAATCTTGGGCTTTTCCAGACAAACTTCGTACCACAATTCTACTGAAATCCTAGGGCAGTTTTGCAGAGCGAAGCCCTTGCAGAAGACACCACACCAGTCAGGTCAGAGCACTGGTCTGGTTCCAGCCTTCCCCCTGGCTGCACGCTAAGGGGCTGGGGGGGAGTTTTGCAATGTTACACATTGCGTGTGTCACCCTTCCACCCACACTTTGGCTAAAACCTACCCAAAACTGCCACCAAGTACGCCTTACTCACTGCTGGCTTCTAAACCTGCTTGACAGCAGGTTTTATCTTATCCCTACAGAATATTACCCGTATTAGCCAAGTGCTCTGCTAATTTCCCCGTTTTTAAGCACTAATAATAAATCTTATCAAGGAGACTTCTGAAGAATTACAGATGATGTGGCTTGCCAATGACTCCCCACATCCCATCATGGGAGTACCTGAAATAGCCACTAAAACATCTCTGTTACAACACAGAACCAGGTCAATTATAGATTTCCTGCAGCTGTAGCTGGCACAGTTCCCACCAGGCAGCATTTTAAGGCCTCCTCCTCTTTTGGCAGACTCTTGTGAGGGAAAACAAGAGCCAGAGCACTGCTCATCTCTGCTGAGAAGTGGACCCCTTTGGAGGATAGCAGTGCCTGAAATTGCCCGTGAAAATGAATCTAATAGTCTTTCAACAGAGCTTCTCAAAGGCAAACAGTCCACTTTTCCTGAGATTGAGATTTAAATGAGGCAACTAAACAAGACAGCAAGGAGTAAGAACAGAGAAAGTAAACTATTATGCCAATGGTGTGGCTAAGTTTGGACTTACAGGTTCTCCTAGTAACTTTCTTTTTAGTGAAAAATGAAAAAATGTAGAAATGGCAGAAAAGAGTTTACCAAATTCTTAAGGTTTAGGTAAAACGAATCAGCTGTTTATGCCATCAAAATGCACTTAACAGTACAGATAAACTCTTGGGAGCCAGAACCAGGTATTAAAGGACTTTAATGTCCCTGGAGAAAGTCTCTAAAACATCGAGAAGGTATTAGCGACACAACTTAGAAATTATGGCCAATGCCTGAATAATGGAAATGACTGACCATGGTCCAAGTTACTACAGGAAATGCAGGATTTCCCATTAATTGGTGTTTTCCTGTCAAAACTCTGTGCCAAGCTGGAAGTCATGTCTTAGCCAGACAGAGCTCGCACCTTAGCTAAATGTCAAACAGGATCTATAGGGAGATCAAACCAGATCCACTCACACCTTCTACCCTTAAATCCTATGACTGTAAGGAGAGAAGCAGGTTTCCTCCCCCTTCCTCAGCCCTTAAGGAAAACAAGTCTTTTAAGCTATTTAGAGGCCCTTTTTGACATTCTTTAGCTGCAGTTTTCCTCAATCAACCTAATCTTTTTCCATCAAGCTCCATGCTAATCCCATTTTGCTCCACTCCTTAAACTAATAAAAGATTCGTGACATTTCAGAAAGGGCATCGTATTAAGCAGCTTCTTTCCCATCTCAACAGATCACACAGAACAAAATGTAGTGAACAGGGCATTAATCTTATGGTAATGAGGTGTCAGTCTGAATGGAGACCTCCTCCTTGATCAATATGAAGGGCGCAGAAATAATGAGGACACTGCTGCCTGCCATCTCTGGCAAATTTGCCAGAAGGCAGCAGATCCATAAATTGTTGTTGTGATGGTGGCAACAGCTCTTGTCACCACAACGCTCTGCCCTTGACAAGAGAGAGCAAGCAGCCACACCGACCTGTCAGCCCCCCGTGCTGCACACACAAAATGAGCTTTTCCCTATGTTCTAATTAGCAGCATAAAACTGTTTAACAACTTCAGCCTGGCTCTAACACGAAATCAATTAGGATTAGAAGCCACACAGAGAGAAATATTTCACACCTACCCAGCCAGTGAAAAATCACTAACAACCTACTTTCTTCATTCCTACAGTGGACATGTCATTGCTCTTCCTGGTGACACCCCTGCATTGGTATTACCCCATTTGGTTTTATACAGAAGGAATTTTCTCATTTTCTTAAACAAGGCATCATTCCCCTTCAAGAAAGCTCTGCACAGCTACCATGCTCCTGGAAAACCCAACTTTTATCAGGTGCTGAGAAAGCCTTCCAGAAAAATTGCAAGGCCTGTCCTGGCTAGTGACACTCAGTGGCATCCCTTCCCTTGCTCTAATAGAGCAAGATGGGCAGGGAAATGCAGCTTTTCCGCATGCACAATGCCATGAAGCTGCTCTGAACCCGACAGGGCTCCATGTGGTAACAATTCCATGTTTATAGAGAACAAACTGCAGCAACAGGGCTTAAAAACCATCCGAAGGGAGTTGAGCTGGGCAGAGGGGTGCTAAAGGAACAGTGGAAGACACGAGCAGTACAACCCTCTTCCCCAGGGAAACGCCTCTGTGCATGGGTTTCACTTTTACACTTGCTTTTCTTTTTTTGTGACTAAGGAATGAAACTTGAGGGTTGGTTATCCCCAAAAGCTAAGTGTCTGAAGGTCAAATTACCCTACAGTTTACCTCTGTAATTTATGGTTATTCATAGTTTGTATAGTTACTACTGATACAGGTAAAAGTTCTTCTAAAAACATTCACCCCGTAGAGGAATTCAGCCCTTCCCTCCTATTTGACAGTCTAATCCTGCAGTTGCACAGTCCCTGTTATGTCTTGGTACAGTAAATTAATGCTAAATATCAACATCAAAGGAACTGATTATTTGGAACTATTTCAAGGACAACATCCACTGTAAGTTGAATCTTTACAGAAGATGAGAAAAGACAAGGACTGCTCTTTTTCTGCAATCACAGCATCACCAGTGTTGCCAGTAAATGCCAATTTTTAACCATACAGCCTCTAGCTAAGTCTTCATTCTGATTTTCTTACCTAATTACACACATAAAAGATATACAATGAAGTAAAAAAAAAAGGTCCTTCTCCTGTGCACATTTCTTGGAAAAATCCTACCTCTCCATCTTTTTTTGGACATCACCTGTCTCAGTAAAGCTCAGCTTTTTACCTGTACACTGTGGTAGGTGGGGAATTCAGCGTGTCGTAGATGAGCCTCACATGTCCCTGGTACAGCTCCAGAGCCAAAGGGTCATTGTCTCCTTTGTATAATAAGATCCCGTTGTCCTTGTCCGTTGCTACCTGTGAACCATTAATAACCAGGTAAACTTGCTTGAGAATGATTAAAAAATAAATAAACCTATTAAAAATCATACCCCAAAGCACATATGCAATTTAAATATGATTTATTAAATCATATAGATGAGAAACGATGAGAGAAAGAGCCAGGAGCCCCAAAAAGGTCTTGGTGACATCAGGTGGGCTCATACATCAGGTCAGCCTCCCACTAAGGGATGGCTCCCTTGTTTCAAACGAGAACTAGTTTGGCAGGAGGTGGAAGCTGCAATTTATTTGCACCCAGTCAATAGACTGTTGCTGTATTTTTGGCAACGCATGATTTTATTTCTCAGCTACTACCCCAGCTTGAAGGAGAGGTTTAGAAAATCAATTCTGCCATTAGGAGTGTGTCAACTACAAGCAAAGATATTTTAGCACGTGTTGATCTGTTCACGGACTTTCTATGAACATAAAGAAGGCAAAAGGAGCCTGTCCCCACGTCGAGGATAACCAGGAGTTATTCACTCAATCCCAGTTATTAGCTGCTCATGCTGAGTTCAGATGGGACGTTCAGAGAGGCAGGAAGAACAGAGTAGCCCTCATCCCTCCAGTTTTGCTGTACATCAAGGGGAAAAAAATAATCTGGAATACTGAATCAAAACCCAAAGACTCCAATTCCCCAGTCTCCAGCTCTCAAATATCCCTATAGCACAGAAGAAAAAAAAAACCCCTACAATAAAACAGAAGGACAAAATGGGATTTTTGGATACTACCTGCCTGTTATTTTCACAATACATATTTCCTGAGATGTATTGCTTATTTTATATATAACAGCTGTTAAATGCCAAAACTAAACAGTACATTTATAAATCTTTGTATTTTATGTCTATTTAAATACTATCCCTTTGCCCTTATTTTTTTTTCTCTTGAGCACTTTTTAATAACATTTCCTCTATCTGTTCTTAATAATCAATGTTGTACTCTAATTTTAATTTGCTGGTGATTAATTACTGGATGCAAGAATAATATTCAGCCTGGGAAACAAGAAGCAGGAACATCATCTGCATGTGCCTTCTGTAATAATCACTTTCATTCTGCAAGCTATGGCTGAGCCAACAGGATTTGTGCACTTAAGAAGCTGATATCCAGATTTTCAGCTTTGAAGTTGACCTACAGTATTTGGAGCCTTTAAGGAGCCATATTTTAGAATGCCCATATTTTAGAATCTCTTTTGTGATATTACATATAGGATAACTTTGAGGGAAAATCCAGAGTTTCAAATATACATGAATCAGCTTTATTTTCATATGAACTGCATATTCAAGTTATTAAAGAAAAGATAAATATTAATTTCCAACTGTGGAATACAATCTCTCCAAATTGAGAAAATAAATGCAATAAAATAAACACGCAGGGATGATTTCTCTTCTCACATCCTTTGAGATGTTATGCTTCATTTGCAGGGTGAGTGTAGCATAGAGATGGCCCAGATAAACAGTCAGTGGCCTAAGAAAGAGATGCATCATGTCTTATATGTGCTCCACACATCTCTTTATCAGAAAATGTATAAAGCTAGAAATTATTCCCATTTACTTTGTGATATTAGGGAAAAAAAGATCAGCTTAACACTGGCTAGACTGTGAGTGCAAATAACATCCAAATCACCTAAATATACTGGACTAAGTATTCAAAATACCTTTAATCCACAACCACAAAGATGACCACAGTGACGTGGCACTTTTGACATCTCCATTGCCTTCTGAGCATTAGACCTCAAATCAAATTTAGGTGGAACAACAGGGCTGCAACAAAACCCCAGGCCTTTTATCTACTGAATGTGTGCAGGAAAAGAGTAAGCAAAACACTGTCTGGAAGGGCCATTTAGAGCAGCTTCTTTTAATAAGTCTCTGAATCCTTAGCACTAATTTCTACAGGAGGGAACACAATGCTGTAGATCAGTAAGACACCGGGGAGGTTTGCTGCAGCATCTCCAGGTGCTTTGCCAGTCTGGTTAATAAGACAGCGGTGAGATTCTAGAAGCAGAGTGTGTGTGTCCACAAAGTGGTGCCTTAGTTACTCCTTAATATTTCGATAATTTCAGAGCAGACAACTGGCTTACAAGCTGGCTCTAACTTTGTTGGCATCTTGGCCAACAGACCCTGTTCCTTCAGAATAAAACTCCAACATATACATATATATGCATTATTGCTTAGAAGAGCACTGGGCTGGCAACTACTGTTCTGCATGACGTACCTGGAGGGAGATGTTGGCCTGAGGGCGGATTTTGGCTGATGGCAGCTCCACGTAGGAATCCTTCCCCACAAAGTTGACCGTGATGAGCTTCTCACACTTCTGCCCAGCAAAGCCAGCCAGGCAGCGGCAGACGGGCTCGTGGTGCGCAACGATGCACTGGGCCCCATTCTGGCACTCGTAGTTATCACACGGGCTGGTCTGGAGCAGAACCATTGGCGGGGGAGTTTCACAGAAAAGTCCACTGTCGAAGGAAAAGGCAAGAAGAAGCAGTCTCAATTATTTCCTTTTTATTTAAGGAAGGGAACACTTTCAAAGGCTGACGTTACACCACTGCTGTGGCACAGCAGCGCTGGGATTCAGCTGCCGTGTGAAAGCTACAGAGCACAGTGCTGCACCGAAATTCCCTCGCTCACTCTCAACGAGCCAGTTCACATACTGAAGGGAATTTGTACTACACTTTACACTGGTCATTTAGCACTGCAAGGTACAGCAGTTTGTCTGGAATAGCTTTCAGCACACACCGTGCCATTCAGATCTTCCCAGCAGAAATGGGGAGGCGTTTAAGCCCAAACTGGAAATTTTCTCGCCTGCTCTCCCTGCCATCCAGAAACATGCACCACTGCTCAGGCCAAAAGCACCATCTGAGGCTTCGGGACTCGAGTCTACCTTTGCTGTTGGTAAGGGAGGGGAAAACCCTCTATTTTTAAGTGTTTTTTACAGCCTTCTCACTTGCTTTGCTGTATTTGAGAGAGCGTATCATCATCAGCCAGGCAACTGCTAAGAAGAGTCAGCAGCAACGCACTGATACCACACTATTTGATGGGCAGCTTCCCTGAATTGGTTGTTTCTAACAGCATCAGGATCATCAACTTTTTTTTAGCTGAGTTGGTGGTTGGCAATGTCAAGTCAGAAAAGTGCGAAGGGAAGGAAGTTCTCCCAGAGTCAGAGGCAGCAGAAAACCAAATTCCAGATCTGAGTACTCGTGAACTAGAATCATGTTCAGATCTGGAGGAAAGTGCTGTGGTTTGGTCTTCAATGGATGAGAGGCCGAGCAAAACCCACAGGTAGGAACTTCTGACCTCTGAGTCGTGGGCCACATCTCCCAGGAGCAGCAACGGATCAGCCCCAGGCTCCGTGCTTTGTGGGTGACTTGCTGGAATGACTAAGCTACACTGAAACCAGTGTAGAAGGAGCAGGGAAAAGGGAGGAAGTGCAAAAAGCTGCAGTCATCTTTCACAGTGACGTCATGTGTCAGACCAAACTGCAAAATGTCAATGAAAAATCTCTGCTCAGTACACCCTCTGGGCCTGTGCAGTCAGCGGGTACCGCAAAGGGACTGGGCCGTGTTCTCTGAACGCACACGGCGTGCCCCTGCAACTATACCCCAAATTTCACATTACAACCACTGCCCAAACCCAACAGACCCTTTCTGGACCGATGAGAGAACATCAACTCTTTGGGCTGAGTTTTGTGACTGCTTGAAAATGTGTAAGACAGTAAAATGACGAAAAATGGGCAGCTGGTGAGTAGGGAAAAAATAGGGAAAAATAGGCAGCTGGTGTGGCGGGCTGTGCTGCGGGACACGCCGTGGGAACAGCTGCAGCCAGGGCTGCGTGAGGGCTCCTGCACCAGCTCTCTGCCTTACAGCACCCAGCAGCACCACAGGGGACAGAGGGCTTTCCAGGAGAGACCCATGGATTCCATGGCATGGAATAACCCAGCAGCCCAGCTCTGGAACAGTGAAATCCCTCATGTCCCACTAGGGATTTCCTGCCATTCGGGAAACACTTTGTGGAATAATAGTATTCTTATAAAAACAAAGCAAAAAAAAATAAATGCCCAAACCCTCACTCCTCTCCAGCAAAGCAGGTGCAGCTTGGAAGCTCAGTGAATTTCTAGGCAACCTTCCTAGATACAATTAGAATAGAAACCCAAGCCATTACCCTGCAGTAAATAGCACCAGTAGAGGATGTGCAAGACCAGCAAATCGAACAGGCACAACACACTGGAGCAGAGCCCTGCTTAGCCACAGAGACCAGAGCCTCCTGCCCCTCTCCCAGAAGGGAATGGAGATGGCTGCTTTCCTCTTCACATTTTCTCATGTGAAATTTTGCAGAGTACCACAGCTCTATCTTTAGCGCTGTGCGGGATGAGAGCCCAAACCTCTCCCTGCCCTGCTCTCCTGACACACACTGCTCTGCTCTGCCTCTGGGAAACAGAGAGAGAAATGCACAACACAACATGGATGGCCAAAATCCTGGGCTGCATCGAAAGCAAGGGAGCTGCTCTGCTTCTAGAATGTCTGAGAGAAAAAGAGACATGGGGTTTTACACTGCTACTTTCACAAAAGGCAAACTAGAAGAATGCTTGAAAGACAGAAACATTTGGGATTTGCACCTGGGAGAAGCTCTCCCTTCCCCACAGTCCATATACAGCATGGAACACCCTAACCACTTTCCTGACTTTGCCCAAATCTCTGTGTTGGCCTTGTACGTGGTGATGTGGGTATGGCAAAGAGAAATCTGTTCCATAGGAATAAGCACGAGGAGGGTGAAGAACACTGCTGGGGATTTCCAAGGCCCAAAGCACAGCGCTGGGCTCTCGCTGCTGCCACGGGAGCGCGTCCTCCAGGGACCATCCTGCTCCAGCCCCGGTGTCTCTCGGGGCTGTGCTCATGTACACTCACACACACACACACACAAACAATTCCTTCTCAACCAGAATCTCCTCTTTGTACCTTGCAGGATAAACTGTATTTCAACACTTTACTAATTGCACTGCCCTAAACTTAGTTTATTCACCACAAGGACAGAGTGATGTTTCGGAGCCAGCTTCTCCACGCCTGTCCCGCTGCTGCTTCTCTGCTCTGAGGGCAGGGACCCCTGGATAACAGGGATCCCTTCCCTCCCCTTGCTGCCCAGGTGACACTCAGTCCTGGAAGGGGGCACAGTCACAGGCTGCTCATATGTCAGCCAAGGGTTTGGCCGGGAGGGAGCAAACCAATCCCTGTCAGCCTGTGGTAAAAATCCCCTACCAGAGAAGCATAATGGTGCATAGGGACAAGCAAATCTATTCATTTAGACAAATGTGTCTCAAAAGTGTAATCCAGCATGCAGTACTGCTAGCCCCACTTACTCTGCTCCAAGGAGTATTTGGAGGAGATGTGGAGGGTCAGGAGGGTGGGCAGCAGTGCAAATGGGAGCAGGGCAGGCAGTACAGCATGGGGAGTAACAGCGTATGGGAAATGGTTGTCTGTACTCAGTCTGATACGTTTCTCAAAGGAAATTTGCTCTTGGGAACATTTCTTTGTGAACACACCTAAACTATGAATCAGTTATAGAGTAAGAGACTCTTCCTTCCCAAGCAAGACTCTTTTCTGCAGCTTCTGGGAGGGTGAGGGCACAGCATCACCCAGCCAGGGATGGCTTGGATCCCCCTTTCCAAGAAAACAAGGTAATAATAAAAAAATAGCCACAACCTCCTGGGGTGATAGATACAGAGAAAGCAATTCTCACCAATTTGAGGTAGTTATTGTAGTAGCTGCCTATCAGCACAGCAGTCAGACCCAGCCAGAGCTGCTGAGCCGAGGACACAGTGGTGCCATGTCCCCATTGCTCTAACGTGTCCTGTCCGATTGGAGCACTCTCCTGTTCAAAGCCTGGTTTCATTAAGTGTGGGATCTCTCTCTCCAGTGCAGGGCTCTGCTACTGGCTGGCAAACACATCAGGAGGGCCAGCAATGGGATCAAACTAGGGTCAACCCAGAGATGGCCTTCATCCCTGGTCTGTTGTCAGGTGTAATTTGTTTTCCAGAGGTGACTGGCAAAAAGGAGCTCTGCCCATTAGCTTTGTTCTACCCAACGCCAATCATTTCGTTTTGTCTGTGAGCAACAACCAGCAAGCAGAAGGAAAGTCAGTGTATATAATTCTAATTTCATGGAAGTTTAAAAAAAATAAAATAAAAAAGCCATGTGACTCGCAGCAGCCTCCACTAACAGAAAGCACATGTTCCAAGAAGCCACTGTGTCTGTGCTCGGAAAGATTTCCTGAGCTCCCAGTACAGCTCATGCACAGCCCTTCCTTGCTGTGAAACCCCTTCACTGGGTGGCTTCACAAATGCAGCTGTCCTGCAACCAGCACCTAGAGACCCCATTTGCAACAGTGTCTGTCAAGGCCTTTTCTTCTTTAAAATAGGTTTTAAAAAATATTTTTAGACATGGTTAATACTATTTATTTCTCCAGCAGAGGAATGTGGAACATGGCCCAACTTGCATAGCTTGGCCAAGTCCATTCTGGCTGGTACTGAATTTCACTGAATTTTTTAGAGTTGGAAGGGACCGCAGAGATCATCTAGTCCAACTCCCCTGCTGAAGCAGGATGCCCAGAGCTAGAGCATGTCACTCAGGAGCATCCAGGTGGGTCTTGAAAACCTCCAAAGAAGGGGACTCCACGATCTCCCTGGGCAGCCTGTTCCAGGGCTCCCTCACCCTCACTGGGAAGCAGTTTTTTCTCATATTTGAGTGGAACTTCCCATGTTCCAGCTTGAGCCCGTTTCCCCTCATCCTCTCACTGGCAACCACTGAAAAGAGTCTGGCTCCCTCCTCCTTCAACCCACCCTTTAGATACTTATAGGCATTAATAAGGTCTCCCCTCAGCCCTCTCTTCTCCACGCTAAAGAGTCACAGCTCTCTCAGCCTTTC
>BJBW01008428.1:0-31432 GCA_004320125.1 Scolopax mira | reverse complement strand
TCTCCTCTGGACACACTCCAGCACCTCAATGTCCTTCCTATAGTGAAGGGCCCAGAACTGAATCCAACCCTCGAGGTGAGGCCTCACAAATAAAAAGGGGACGGGGGAGGGACAGCCCCTCAGAGCCACCTCAAGATGGCGGCAGTGAGGCCGAGGCACGGCGCCTCACGCCGGCTCGCCTGACGTCACTTCCCCCCTATGCCCCGCCCCTAACCGCTATCTGCTCAACGGCCCTCCTCCCCTCATGGCGGCGGCGGCGGCCGGGGGGGCAGGCGGCGGGGGCGGCTCCGTGGGGCTGGGCGACAGCGGCGCCATCGACTACTCGGTGCATGAGGCGTGGAACGAGGCCACCAACGTGTACCTGCTGGTGGTGCTGGCCAGCCTGGCCCTCCTTGTCTACGCCCGGCGGTGAGAGGATGGGGGGGTGTGTGTGTGTGGGCTACTGGGGGGCAGCGGCCGGGCCGTGCTGTGCTGGGCCTCTCACCGCCTTCTTGTCCCCCTCGCAGGAACAAGAGGAGGATTATGCGTATTTTCACCCTCCCCCCGGCCGCCGAGACGCCGCCCGAGCCCAACTTCTACGACAGCATGAAGAAGATCCGCCTGCGGCAGCAGCTGGAGATGTACTCTATCGGTAAGGCAAAGGGAAGAGGCCTTCCCCCGCCCTGGGCCTTGTGGGGTTACCGGGAAACGGTTCCTGCGGGGGTGGCCTCGAGCCGGCCTGTCCCCGTATGGTGGGGACAGCAGGGGGGAGCCCCACCGCTGTGGCATCCTGCGAGCAGGGGTCGTGAGGGAGCAGCACCTGGGAGTCCCTCCCAGCTGCCAAAATCAATCTGTTGCTGAAGTTACAGAGTCCAGAATTGTGTCCAGTTCTGGGCTCCCCAGTTCAAGAAGGAGAGGGAACTGCTGAGCTACAAAGATGATTAGGGGCCTGGAGCATCTCCCTTAGGAGGAGGAGCTGAGGCCTGTTGCCCCTCACAGTGACAGGACGAGGGGCAATGGGCACAAACGGGAACATGTGAAGTTCCACTCCAACATGAGGAAGAACTTCTTTGGGGTGATGGTGGCAGAGCCCTGATAGAGGCTGCCCAGGGAGGGTGTGGAGTCCCCTTCTATGGAGACCTTCAAGCCCTGCCTGGATGCTCCTGAGTGATGTGCTCTGGGCAACCCTGCTTTGGTAGGGGAGTTGGACTGGATGGTCTCTAGAAGGTCCCTTCCAACTCTGACAATTCTGTGATTCTGTGACTTGGGTCTTTTCAGTCTGGAGAAGAGAAGGCTGAGGGGGGATCTGATCAATGCTTAAAAATACTTCAAGGGAGGGTGTCAAGAGGATGGGACCAGTCTTTCTTCACTGATGCCCAGGGACAGGACAAGAGGAAATGGGCACAAACTTGAATAGAAGAAGTTCCACCTAAACATGAGGAGGAACCTCTTTCCTGTGAGGGTGGCAGAGCCCTGGCAGAGGAGTCTCCTCTTTGGAGACATTCAAACCCTGCCTGGACATGTTCCTGTGCAGCCTGCTCTAGGTGGCCCTGCTTTGGCAGGAGGTTGGAGTAGATGATCTCCAGAGGTCCCTTCCAACCCCATGTTGTTCTGTGATTAAGGAGAGCGGGGAATGGCTGAATATTGTCAACACATGGATGGATTTGTAAAAGTTGAGAGGACTGTGGAATTTCAAGTAACTCAACTTCATAAACTGAAAATAAATGAGAATTTTACTATACCTACAAGTGTTGCCATTCCCATCTTGATGTTGAAGGTCAGGATGAAAGTGGGAAAGAGCCCCATGCCTTTTTTTTTCCAGAGGTCCAATTCAGAGAAACACTGGTAGTTGTTTCACTTCTGCCATATGTGCATGCCTAGAGGGAATATGGACAAGAAATACTTCATGAGTTGAAACCACCTTTTAAAAGTACAGATTTAATAAAAAGTTTCTTAAGCCAAGCCACTGCATTCTGTACGAAGCACATCCTTTTTTCTTTTTCCTGCAGGGGAAGGCCTGCTGGAATTCATTATTGGTGTTTGTTCCACCACACACCACTCTTTGATCTCCCTTTGCCTTGCTAACCAGATTAATTTTGAGTCAATGTAGTCGTTAGCTTGTGGCTTGAATATTGTGGAGGAGATGAGTGATGTGGAGATCAACTTTGTGACTAATGAGTCGCTCAAGTCATCTGAAGCCATAGTCTTTAATTTTTTTTATTTTTTTTTTTTAAATGACAGGACCTGAACAAAATCATAGTTCTCTGCCATTAATTTACTGACATTTTACTATGACCCCACTGTTCAGCCTTTCCAAGTCCATGCACTGAAGGACTAGTTCCACGTGGTGAGTCAAACTTCCCCTTGTGTGCCTAAGTGGTGAAACTACATTCTCTTAATTTTAAGTCTATTGCTTGATTTTTATCATATCTATACATGTGTATATAGAGAGATATATGCACGCACGTGTATAATAAATGGTATAATTGGTGTTGATTGGTGTTTCTTTTTTTCAGCAAGGAAGTATGAACAGCAGCAGCCACCAAAACAGACTGAAAGCGTACAGCTCTCAGTGGAATGAAGCCCACAGTTGTAGCAACTCAGGATTATTTCCAGTGCGGATGATAAGAGTCAGTGTGGAGCTATTTTCAAGACCTCTTAATTGATACGTAGCTGAAGGCAAGGGGGAAAGAAAGGGGACTCTCCTAAAAACTTTGTTCTTGCTAACTTTTCTCTGAGCCCCGTGAAGTAAACCAAGTGCCTTCTGAAACGTTCAGCATCAAAGCACCCAGCATGGGATAGACCTGCTTAGAGAAACCTCTGAAGGTAGAGAAGCTCAGTCTTACCAATGTGTTAAATTATTTCTCTCTCTCCTCTCTCTGCCGGGCACCTTGGAAATCAGCTCCTACCTTCTCTGGTAACGGCACCCTTAGAGAGACCAAAGCACTATTTGTCTGCCTGGAAACCAATTTGTTTCTTGGTGAATTTGCTGAAAGCTTCAGCAAAAGCGAGCGAAGATGGGGTCTGGCGAAGGGGAAGGACCAGCTCTGCCACCCCGGGGTGTCACTGGTGGTGGCACAGAGAGATTCCCCTCTCTGAATTTTGGATAGAGGTCGTGTGTGCAATACTGTGAACCTGTCCTGGAGGAGCTTGGAGAACTGAGAACGGTGAATCGCACGGCTCAAAAACACTTAAAAGCCAATACTGTAAGGTTAATAGCGGCGGTGGGTAGCTTCATTTAGCCAAACTGCTTTAAAGAACAGGATTGTCTATAAAAATTTGCATAAACAGAAGAGAAGAGTGGAAGAGACACCACACCTTAGTTGCTTTTTTTTTTTTTTTTTTTTTCTTTCTGGGTAAAATCAACAAGATCAGTTAATTTAAAGAATACTGCAGGAATCACTTTTTAATAAAAAACAACTAAGAATGAAAACCACGTGGGGATGTATCGTGCTGTAATTGTAGGGCTTTGGTGAACAGAAGGCTATCGAACTGCAGAGCTGGGAGCCAGAAGGAGGGGTGGGTTTTTTTTTTTTTCCCAATTCTGAGCTAATATCCGTTAATCCTGGGAGCTGCGGTACCGGGGGGGGGGGTTTGCGTTAAGACAGGAACCGCCTGTACTCACAGTGGGCACTGTCTGTACCGCAGCGCCTAGAGGGAGAGCCAGGGGTGGACGGACGGACGGGTTCACCCTGCGAAAAGGGCCCCGTTTTGGCTGAAGCCATCTTCTGCCTCGGTGACGCCTCTCCGTTACCGGGGAGAACCGAAGCGGGAGGGAGCCCACGGGAACTCTCGGCCCTCCCGCCGCCGCCGCTTTCCCCCCGCACGCCTCCTCCTGCCTTTTCCTTCCTACAACAGCCCTGCTCCGCGGGGCAGACACCGACCTCTGGGGCCGCCCGGCGACGGAACCCCTCTTACCGGCGTCCCCATCCACCCTCCCCTCCCGGAAGTAGCACTCCCCCCCTCCCACCTGCTCTGACCTCACTTCCTGTCGCCGCTTCCGCCTCCGGGCCGTGCCGGCTGCCGCTACTGTCGCTACCGCCGCCGCCGCTGCTCGGAGGCCGGAGGGCGCCCGCCGGGCGGTGAGTGGGGCCGCGGCGGGGCACGCGCGCGGGGGCGCCCCTCCCTTCGCCACTCCCCTCGCCCGGTTGGCGCGGAGAGGAGGAGGAGGAAGAGGAGAAGGGAGGGGAGAGAAGGGGGGCGCGGCGCGGCGGCACGCGGGGGGCCGGTGTGAGGCGGGAAGGGGCCGCCTGAGGAGATTGAGGGAGGTGGGGTGGGATCAGGCGATCCCTCAGGGGATTGAGGCGCCGGGGCCACCGGGTGGGTTTCCTTCCCCCCCCCCCTCTTCCCACACCTCCTCCGTCCACCTCGGGAGGAGAGCTCTCCGCTTCCCGTACCCCGACCGGTGGGGGTAAGCGGGAACCCGGCCCTCCTTTCCCGGCCGCCCGGCCCACCCCAGCGGTCAGCCGGCGAGGGGAAACCCGTCTCATGGCGCATCTCCTGGCAGGCCGGCCGGGGCTGCTGTCCCCGGCAGCCATCCGCTGCGCCTCCCTACCCCGCAAGAAAGCGGCGCGTTAGAACGAAGCCGTGCTCTCCAGTCGACTAAACCCGCCCGGCCGTACTTAATAACCCTCCAGTTTTCCTCACAGCGCAGCTGGAGGCGCTGAGAATAAATAATATTCGGAATAAATCCCAGGCGGGATGGCAGCCCCTCTTTTGCGTTTGCGGACCTGAGGTAGCGGCACAAGCGTCTCACGGCTCCCTTGGCGAGGCAAAACAAGTTTTTTAGGGAGAAGCAACCAAAGGAAAAGTTTTTCTGTGGTTTCCCTGCAAATGAGTGCCCTTTTGCGTTTGCTGGGGCCTGAGGAGAACGGCGCTGGGGCCAGGAGCCACGGGCAGGTGGTGGTTTGTTTTCCCGACCTAAGTGCAGCTACAGAATGCTGTCCCATATGGAATTCTGTTGGGGTGTTTATGTTTTGGTTTTACGGGACGCTTTGGGCTGGGAGGTGCAACCTGCTTTTGAAATTCCACTTCAGATTTCTGCAGTGAGCTTCGCTCGTTAATCCCTGATATTAGAAACACAGCGCTTTCTTTAATTGGTAGTAAAAAAGTTGAGCAACCTGCTCTGGTGGGAGGTGTCCCTTCCTATGGCAGGGGGGTTGGAACTCCACGATCTTTAAGGTCCCTTCCAATTCTAACCATTCTATGATTCTCTGCCTGAAAGCAAAGGCAGGTAAGGGCAGAGACAGTAGTTCTATTTATTTTTTTTTCCCGTTCATTCCCAGTAGCCAGGCTCGTAGGCATTGCGTAGGAACGGATTCTCAAACTCTTGTGGAACTCCCTTCATGCTGCATTATTAGACGTCTTGGACGGGGAAAGCTTGTGACCTTTAAAAAAAATTGTGCCAAAGTTATCTTTAGTCGTGTTTATTTTTGAGAATGCTGTACAGAGGCAACTCTGACTAGCTTCCTCAATGCTGTTAAAAAAGCTATTGTGATATGTAGATTGTCTCCTCACCCCAAGCAAGTGAGGGAAGGCTTTCCAACCAGTTAAAAATGTTGCATCTCTATGATACCGCAGACAAGTGTTAACGAGTTGCTCTCAATTATAACTGGGATGTTGCCGAGGACCTGACCGCTCTGCTGTGGGAGCTGCTGGACAGTCAGATCTTTGTAAACACGGTTTTCAGGCAAAGTTACAACCATGACTCCTATAATCTCATGCGAAAAGTATAATCTTCTGCTAAGTGGTGGAAAAGTTACCTCTCTTTAGCGAGCGGTGCTAAACATGCTCTCAAGGCTTCCCTCCCAAAACTGCCTCCTGGTCCATCGAGACCTTCAGGGGAAGCCTTTGCCTGTGCAAGGAACTCTGAAAATGGGGAGAAGATCCCAGTGCCTTCACCTCAGGGCGGTTTTCACTGGGAAGCTTCTTTGGCGCAGCGCAAAATCATTGAGAATATTCTAACCTCTGATGAATGTATCTTTAATTTGGGTTTTGCATATGTGATTAAGCGGCGTTGGCCAAAAGCCTGGTGACAGCACAGGGCTCTGGAATGTCTCCCTGTTGCCTGGGCAGTTTATTCACGTTTCTTTCGTGAGCATAATCGCTCCTTTTAAAGTCCTTCCTGAGCTCAGGAGTGCCGCTGCTGTTGAGCAAGCCGAAATTACACACGCTGCAGGGAGAAAGGTGGGTATGTTGCAACTTAAACCTCTCTTTCGGAGGAAAAGGTTTGGCCCCGGCCTTAATGTCTTCATTAAAGAGATTGAAAATTGTCGCTACGTGCCTTCCCTCAATGGGGAAGAAGCACCTCGGTGGAAAAAAGGTGTTATTAACTCCGTGATGTCTTCAGCCTGTTATGCCTGAAGAGCAATAGCCTTTGGGGGAGGTTTGCTGACAAAGCACACTCCTCAGATGCCATCAATTGTGCTCCGAGTCGGAAGTAGCCATCAAAAAGGCGTTCCCTTTCCTCTCCGAACACTTAAAACTGTATTTTAGTCAACCTGGGTGATGTCACCTAGTGTATTCACGTAGTCGCTCAAACAAAAAGGCAGCACTTGTTCCTCTCCTCGAGACAGGGCTGCCAGAGAAGAGCAGAAGGTTTCAGTGCCTCGGGCCCCTGAGAAAGGAGGTAAGATCCTTTACTTCGCAGCCTCTTTTCTGTCGTGGCATAAGAGTTAAGGGCTAAGAGCAAGTTTCTGGTGGTCTGACAAGCTCCTTCAGAAATAGATAGCACCTGGGTCGGCAGGACTCCCTGGCTGGCTGAGGGGACACGTACAGAGTGTGACAACTGCTGGCAGGACACCCCAAAGCCAGCACAGATGTCTCGTGAGAAATCTGACATCGGGGAGTGGAAATCGGTCCTGCTTCTTCTGTAACAGAAGACAAGGAGGGAGGAGGAAAAAAAAAACATGTTGTGTTAAGAGTGAAAGGCTCAGGATTTTTTTAGGCAGGAGAAAACCTGCCTTCATAACTTCTTTTTTCCAAATCTGAGGAAAAAAAAAAAAGGCTAATAAGACTCTCAGCCCTCAGTTGATTCTGTGAAATCTGTGCTTACAAGGAAAAGGCTAAGGACCTTTTTAAGAATGAAGGTGCTTTGCCTGATTTTTGCTAGGAATGCCTGAGCCTTGGGTGTTACTTTAATAAAAATAATTCCTGTTCTTTTTATGGAGTATCTAAACTCTGGGCGTTACTTTTATAAAAATAACTCCGACCTCCAAGATTAACAGAATTGCTAAAAGGAGTTAGTTCTCAATGAGAAAAACAATAAACTGAATTTGGAATTTCTGAACCAAGCCCTCGAAGGCAATTTGTGGCACAACTCCAGAAAAAGAAAAAAAAAAAAAAGAATCAATTTTATAGAATAACCGTAGATCTTCTTTCTCAGTTATAGCCAGGCACTGCTTTGAAAATTGATTCTCCCCTCACAGAGGCCTAGGACTAAGATGTTTTAGGAGACCTGGGTTTAATTTGAATCTAGCAGTAAAATGCATTAATGATCTTAAAAATCTTGCTGCTCAAAATTGGGGATTTGCCCAAATCAGTGTCTGAAAAAATGCCTTACATTTTCATCTGTGATGTATAGAAGCACGTGTGGATTCTATAGCTTGCTCCTGAGAAAGACCGTGATTTGGGCAAGATTATAGAAACTGGAATAGAAGGAGGAGGGCTGTCTTACTTTCCAAAATATCTTCTGGATCATCCTGAAAGCATAGCTTGTAATACGCTCCTGACTGACAGCGTAGGGTGTGAAGCATAAATTCCTGAGCAGGAAAGCTGGATGTATGTTGGTTGTGCAACGGGAGACTCCATGTGATGTCGTTATTTATGGCGCTCCTCTCAGATGTCTTTTTGGGACTTGAACAGCTGCTGTGAACTTTACCCAGCACGCAGTGCTCGCTGTGTTTGAACGACTCTCTTTAGCTCCGATCGTGGCGTACGCTCCGACGAGCAATATTAGAACCAACTTCGGGGACACCGGTTATAAAAACAGAGCAGAACTTGGGGAACTCTGTTACTGGTTGATCAAAAACTTGATCAAAAACCCTAAGAATATCATCTTCCATAGCTTTGGTTGGTGGACATCAGGGAGTGATAGTTGAAGGCATCCAATTTCTTTATACTGTGGTATGGAAGGAAGGGTGGACTGCTTTTTCTCTTCAGAGGGAGGGTCGAGGCAGAGGCAGAAGCTTTTTCAACCTTCTCTGTCTTCTTCATGCCTGTGTTGTTAGAAGGCAGCAACCACTCTCTGCAGGAACTTTCCCTCGCTTTGGAAATGAGCTGTGGCTCCTCATTTGTTCCGGTATGTGGCAGGGCCGTTGCTAAACAGATCCAAATCTACAGTCAGATAAGGCTTGGAATAATTGGTGTTCTTAGCTCGACTAAATAACCCAGTTCACATGATCTGTGAGTGGCCAGCGGATTTTTTCTTAGGCAAAGTATGTACTGCTTGTATTGCACATTTATTTAAAGCTAATTTTAGCACAACAGATTGAGAATTCTAGCAGCCAAAAATACCTTTGAGTCTGTTGGTAAGATCTCCTTATCCAAACTCTTCTTTTGCGAGTGAAACCCAGAAAATATCCCATCTTTTGGGCTTCATATTCAATAACGACCCAAAAGCGGTGAAAGCCTTGCACTCGAGGCCTCCAAGATTACTTTTGCCACTGCTGATGGGAGAACTGTTCTCTGTCATTATTGTCTTCTCTTTCAACCTCAGCAAATCCTGAAATGCCAAAGGCAAACCACTCGATGGCTGATTAGAGGTCCTGGAGATGCTGGTATGGCAGTGCTCTGAAACTTGTGGCTTGGACCGCTCTTTGAGCGTTGCCTAAGAGCATTGTAGAAGTCCTCAGCTCGGTACATCGTCTTCACACGTGAGGCAGAAGAACAGGAAAGTGTATGTGGCCTCTTAGGAAGAAAATATTAAGATCATTGCTCCGGACACAGAGTTTCTAGGGCTGCTGTGCAACTCTTAAAGTATGCAATAGGACAATTTAACTGCCATTATGAGACCTGTGATTTTGTTGACTCTAATCAAGATATTGTTGCATGACTTAAAGAGATAAGTTGACAAAAGGGTGCCTGTTACCAGTTTTCTTAGTGTTATTTTCATCATTTATGGACCATGGGCTGGGACAGGAGTTTTCTCTCTCGACCTGAAGATGAAGAGGGATGAAATGGTGTAATTTTCTTTTTGGTTGAGGCAAAGAAGTATTCTCTTGCCATAATTTATCAGTTCCAAACCCGTAATCAAAACGCTTGCGGTAAAACAGTGATGGCTATGTGGGGTTTCTCACAGACGCTGTAAAAACTCTGTCATCAACTTGGGGGGCCATCTTCCCATGAGATATCAGCCAGACCTACTCTCAGACCTAATCTGTGGGATTAAGAACCTGTTGCCAGAGCTCCCAAATTTTAGCTCCAGAGGCTGGGAGAAGAGAATGCAGCCCAAATAGTTACTGGAAGCAGGGCTGTTCTGGGAAGACAAGAGGGTCTAGAACTTCAAGTTTGCTTTAGGAGTCCTCTATCCTTGCCTACTGCTTACATGTATCATTATTTATTATTCTATTTTCACCAAATTTGTTGAATGAAGGTGTGGCTTTGTCCCCTCACGCCTCTTGTGAGCGTTGCGAGAGCCGAAACAGCAGTCACTAATTGCACCAGAGCTTTACTTGGCCTAATAATCATGATGACTATGTCATGAGTTCATCCATAAGTACCAATATAGGCTAATGTTATTGCACAGAGGAACCTGCAGCCCCCAGGAACATCAGCTGAGAGTAAAATGGGATTGGTTTTGCTTGGTTGGACACTGGTTTGGTTGTTCTTTATGCAGATGTGGAGATGGGAGGGGAATTCTTGGCGGAGGGGGAGAGGTTCCTGCATGACCTTGAAAAGCCCAGCACGGGATGCTTTTTTCCTGTTGAAAGAGCACAATGCAGAGCAAACCAGTTTGCTTGTAAGGGTGGCAGCTCTGGGGTGGAAACCATCAGAAAAAGTAAGTTTGTGAGATCTGGAAGAGGGTAGGGCCTGGTGAGATTCTGGTGGAGCCGCCAGCTTCTAACAGATCCCCAGAACTTCAGCATATAGAAATGTTGCTGGATAACTCGTGCTGAGTTAGGGTGAGCTTAGGGTGCAAGCCAGGCTGGAGCCCCCAGAAGGGGAAGCTTGGTGGTTAATAGTGGTGCTGGTTCCCATAGTGTGTTAAACACAAAAGTGTCTTTAAATGAAATGGAAAATCAATACATTGGAAACCTGGCATAATTACACCACGTGCTATTACCCAGGCCAGAAGTTTAGGTGGATTCCAAGCAGACCTAGACAATAATATCTAATGACAATGTCCAGAGTTGCAGGAAATGGGATTAAAAATAGATTAAGCATATAAACCTTCGTGCTAATTGATGAGGTCAGGAAGGAGTTTCCCCTTTGGGTGAATTACATCATTGTTCACTACCTGAGCTGTTCCACCTTCTGACGTGTCTGGTCCCGATCACGGGGGGCAGGATTCTCAAACAGATGGACCAGTGATCTCTCGTGGCAGTGCTTAGCTTACCCTGCCTGGGTAGGATCTTGTTGAAAGGGTTTGAGAAGCATTTTATTACTTTTTTTTATTTTTTTTTTTTTCTGAAGCCACCAAATCCATTCAGCATGTGTCTACTTTTCCAGTTTTCTCCTCGGGGAGAGAGGCCATCTCTTGACCAAGTGAAGATGAAGCCATGATGGGGAGCATAAGGCATTGCTGTATGGCTCCCTAAATTAAAAAGCAGCCCTGTGAGCAGCTAAATGAGGGAAGATGAGAGTTTTCTGGGGCTTTCTCAGTTTTGGGGACACTGTGGTACCTTAAACATCATCCCTTCTTTCAGCCCCCCTGATTTTTCCAACATCACAATGTCTAAGCAGACTCTCACCACCTCGTAGATCTTGGGTGTATTTAATCAAAACGTGATGTTTCTCTGATATTTGTGAACCAGGTACCTTGCTCAGGGGGTGGGTGGAGGAACTGCCTCAATTATTTCTTTTGCAACCCTGGTGTAGGAATTGAGCACCTACGTCTGCTCGATCTCTTATCCTTTTCCATCAGATTAGGCTGAAACTGGGCTTGTAATTGAAGTTTCTGTGCGTGGAACAGTCGGTGTGGTTACGTGGTGGAAAATATCAGTCTTCCAAGCAAGTTGCCATGGAATACTTTTTCTCTCAAAGCAATTAGGTGCATAAACAGTTACACCAAATAATTGAGGCACATGTGCCTTTAAAACACGCACTGTTTAATCTGGAGACTTTCCCCAAGGTATAAGGGGAAGGTTTCTGTGCCAAAACACTGTAATTGAGTTAACAGTCCGGGAGGTTGCTGTGTTTTGTTACTGGGCTACAAAATTCTTCTGCCAGTGTTTGGCTGCTGTAAAGATCAAAGTTAGAAGTACCAGCCTGCCGGTAAATTGTCTCTTCAAAAGAAACCAGAAAATTCCTTGGTTGTTTCAGGTGACAGCCAGCGTCAGATCTTTTGGACAATTATTAATCTTTTTCTGCACTCTGGATGTCTCGTAATCTGTGTGGTGCCTCTGCTGAGTGTAGACATCTGATTAAGGAGTGAGGATGTCAATAATAAATTGAATTACTTGTCCGCAGTTAATTTCTGGTGCTCAGAGAGAATATGGAGTCACGGCGGGTATGGAACAGTGAAATGGTAGTTTCTGCCTCTCGGATGCCCTGATTGTTGTGATATAAGATTAAGGATTCATCGTGGTGTAAAATAATTGGATGGTATCTGGACGTGTTCTGGGTGACCTGCTGATGGGACACTGATGATGGGGTTGGCTGCCTCGGCTTTTGTGCTCTCTAAGCTCTTGAAATCTGTGAGAGTTGCCTTTCCTGAGTAGGCAATAGCATGTTTCTCAATAGCAGGCATGGTCACTGAGGCACAGGCTTCCAGGACTGTTTGCCTCCAACACACTTTTGAGTGCAAGGACATCTTCAAGACTTCAGAATTCAGGGAATATGTGGTTTTCTTTGACATATAATCCCCGCACAGCAAATACATTTCTGCCCAGTTGCTTAACAGCTATTGTTCCTGCAGAACCCAGAGTCAGAGGGTTTCTTGCTTTGACTGTCCAAGGCTCGGTTATCTTCTCTCCTGCAACGTGCAAGAACCAAAACCAAGACCTTTTGTGCTGGGATGGGGCTCTGTGCCTACAGCTGTCCCTGGTTTCTAGCATAAAAGAGCCAGAATGGAGGAGTTGGCCCTTGTATGGAGTACACCCCTGTCAAGGGTTTGTGCAGAAGAAAGGAGCATTTCAGATGGGAGGTGGAATTCTGAGAACTTGAGATGGTGGCTGATAAGAGGTAGGATCTGCTCTGCCTCTGCTAAGGCTGAGTTTTTGGTGCTAATGTTTTAGGTAAAGATGGCTTTCACCCTAAAAGGGAGAGAGAAAATTGCTTTGGTGTTTCTGCCCCACTGAGAGCTGGCTTTGGGGCCTGCTTATGCCCTGAAGGCTTCATGGCTGGAGAGGCCGCAGAGGTCTTCTCCTGCGCCCCCTCCACCAGCGTTCATGCAGAGTCCTGAGGCAGGCAAACGGTTTGGGCTGCTTCTTTGGAGGCAAGGTGGCCGTATCTCCGTTTTTGGGGAAGAGTCACCCCTCTGCCCTTTTTATTGTGAGACTCTGAGTTTTGAATGGCAGAAACAGACAATCTGCCCCAACCCCCAAATGTCATGATATGATTTTGGGGACAAAGACGCGTTGAAGACACTTTTGGCCTCGTCACCTTGGAGTTAAACTGCTGTAAGTGCTGAGGAAGTATCTCATCACACTCCTGATGAAGTGTGTAAAAACACACGTGTACTGTGGAATTTGCCCAGATTAAGGAGCAGTGGGGAACGCGGAGGAGAGGTTTCCATCTTCATTATTCATCTCAGGTGTGGTCCAGAGCTCTAAATACTTGCATCTTGGGTAAAGATAACTTGCATTGTTTTGGGTAGCAGATAAGTTAGTAGATGGGTCAGTGGTTTCAGACTAGTTCTGCAAGCTTGGTGCCCCATGGTGTTTGGCACTGGGTGCAAGCCCAGCCGGTACAGGATTCCTCCTGCTCCTCGTGTCAGGAACAGAGGTGCAGATTGGGAGATTTCATTGGTTTACCCCAATTTCAGCATGCGATGCTTACGTACCGAGTTTGGTGAAACTTTGCTTTTGTGAAAGGAACTCTGATTTCCTAAAAGGAACTTGAATGAAAGTTGGGATTTTATTAAAGACACAGAGGCATATTATTATTCATCTTTCCTTGCTTCATCCCTGTGATGTTTCCTGTTTTGCTTCTTGAGATACAGGTGTCATGATGAGGAGCTTCTCAGAAACAGAAGTGGATGATGAGTGGAGATGAAGAAATCATACATTTAAGAAGTTGGCTCGAGTTTCCGTTACAGGCATGGAAAGTTTCTGAGACCAAGCCATGTGAGAAGAACATGAGTAAAGAAGAGGGAGATGTAGACCCAGACTTTCTAGAAGGGATTGCAGGATTTGAGAGGACGCTGCGCAAACGTCACGTAGTTTCCTTGCTTATTCATTTACCTGCCCCCCTGGAATGTAATATTTTGTTTGCATATCTGTTTGGAAGTTGACAAATCCCCGCACATCTGTGTCTTTAATATAATCATGGCTTCAGACCTGTTTTAGGAAGAGCAGAACATTACTGTAGTTTTTATTTGTGGATTGGATAGCTTTGTACTTGAAATCAATTTTTATTTTTTGTAGAAACGTACACTGAATGGAAAAGATCAGACCGTGGGTGCTACGAAACAGAAAATCAGGGGTTTTGCTTGTGTTTAATAAACAGCCTTTGCATAAAAAGTGTGAGAGGTGCAAAGGTAAAAATAAAAAAAAGGAGTGCTAGCCCTCTGATTTGAGTGGTTTTACGCTGTCCTTAGGCAGATGTCAGAATCAAATATTAATCAGTTCAGTCTTTCTTTATTTGACTGTTGGTCACAAAAATATTCAAGATAGGTAAGACTTCTTGGCAGGGCTGTGGGGTTTTAGGTGCAGATTAATTAGTATTGAGTTAGTGGAGAGCTTTTTAGAAAGGTAGTCTTTTTTTGAACATCTTGGCTGTCAGGTGAAGGAAAGGAAATCCTAGTCATGCAGTCCAGCAAGTTATGATGCTGTGAACAGACTTGTTTGTAGTAAGTCTCTGATACGGAGTCACTAAGACTTTGACATACATGTATTTAAAATTTTAACATGAAATGTAATTTCCTGTATTGGACAGTGTTGCTGGGAGAGGCAAAGAGCATCTTTATTTTTCTTACAAACTCTTATCTGGTGTTTTACCCTTAATAAAGGGCTATGGTTATTTTTGCATACTGACCGAATATTTGGCTTTTAAGAGTATATAATTAGTTGGAAGAATAAAAGCAGTTGTTAAAGAACTGTTTTTCTAATGAAAATAGTTTGAAATCATATAATTTTAGATTCTTCCGAACAGATATGATTAGGGTGTTGGAAGTGCTTGTAGGGTGGATATAAAGGGAACAGTTGAGAGACAGTGGCTGAGAATATGTCCAGCTATTTTTATAGCTAAGTTATATTTTTTTAGTCTTTTTACTTAGATATTTCCATATAATTGAAGAGCTAAATTACATTTGGATGCAAAAGCTATTTGCACTTAGCGATATTTATATTTTAAAATAGGTATTACTGTACTAATTGATAAGTAAATCACAATGTTAGAAAATCCTGGCCTATGTTATTAATTTGATAGAAATTTGACTATGGGATAGTATTGTCTGTATGATATAAAAATGTTTTCATGGATTTTTAGCTGCTGAAATTGAAATCAATAAACGTTAGTTACTGTTGTTGACTGAAACACGTAAATCTGCACATTTCTGTTTTCTTCATATTACCTCTGGCTCTGTGTTCACCTAGTGCTTCTGCCAGCATAACTCTTCTCATTATATTTGCTTTCTTTAGATCGACCCCTGAGGCACTCTCGCTGTGAGTTTTTGCATGTTTATTTGGAAGACTTTTCTTGATGGAGAACTATGCCTCTGAGTTTGTCCAATTACTTGATGTTTTCTGAATAAACCATAGAGAATCCCAGGCAAAACAAAATCCCAGGATTAGTAGAGTAGCCAGTGGGTCACTTCATGATTTTTTTTTTTTCTTCTCATATTTTAAGTACATTTGTCAGTAACTGACAATGTAGATACAGAATGGTTTTCTGCACACCTGAATTTCATGTTAGATTAGTGACACCAGAGTATCCCAGGTTGAATGTACATTCATGAACAGTGTGGTCTATATTCTGGATTACTTTGGAGAACAGAAAATACTTTTTGCTCCTTTGAGAAATCTTTAAAACTGGGAAGGATGATGTTTATTTTAAAACTCTGGTACGTTGGATTCGAAAGAAACGAACTTGTAATATAGCCCAAATTTACTGTAAGCTGCTTAGTTATTTATATTAAATGAAGTGACTCAAAGGAGTTCGTATCTGCTGGAGATTTAAAGAAAGCAAAATCAAATTGGGGGAGATAATTGGTTAAATGCTTGGAGACAGTGTTAATTGAAATATTAAGCCCACTTGGGTAGTAATGTATTCTGCCACTTCAGAGCAACTGTTTTCTTCACATTATTTTATTCACTGGATTTAATTCAACATCTGGTTATTTCAAGGCTGAGGAACTGATTGACAGTTGAAAAACTGGCATAATTGGTTTTCCCTTTTTAATTTACATGTAGAAGAGATAGAAGAGGAAACTACTTCTATGTGTTCTGAAGGTCTTTGTGGCCAGAAACAAGCAGATGTTTATTAATTACGGATTCCTTGTTTACTTCTTGAAAAGGTTATATTTTTTGATGATGATCCACTTGATCCTTTGTTTTATGGATAACACTGAGTGATTTTTCCTTACCAGTTTGACAGGGGAAGACTGTGGTCCCTTCCAGGTCTTGCAAGGACTCTCTTCTTGAGACATGGTAGTCATACCTGGCTGCTGTAGATTTTTTTTTTTTTTAAAATCTTTTTTTTGGTCCTTTTTTCCTTGATTTTATTTCTGATACTTCATCTTTCTGGGGATTTGCACTCTGCCTTGGTGGAGAGGTCTGTAGGAGCGCTGTGCCCTTCCACTTCTCAGGCAGGTCATTTCCTTCCAGGGAAACTCATAGTTCTAGAGAAGTCCCCCTTCAAGCTGTGGTGGCCGTAGCAGGATCCTGGCACGGCAAGCTCTGATTCTCACCCTTCTCCAGAAAGGCAGGGAAGAGGACAGAGTTCCTCCTGGAATCCCCTTTGCTATTCCTGACCTCTTGGCCGCATCTCTTCCTTCCTGTGGGCAACCTCCAGGGTGCTGGAATGCACCACCATCACCAGCACAGCTCAGCTATAAACACCTTTTTAAGAGGGTGAAGCACATCAGGCCTGGGGGCTGGTGCCATGTACTCCAGGAAATATCTTCTGCTACCTTAATGACTTTCTTTTCTCTTTATAGCCTCTGTGTCAGCAAGCAGAGAAATTCTAGCTGTTCCAGCTCTTGCTGCAGACGAATACGCTCATCAATCAGTTCACTGGAAGCAACGTGTGTCCCATTATCCTGCCCAGACCTTTAGGAAGACTCTTTGTGCTCCACCTGGATGTAGGCACTGGACTGCTGAAGCACAAACACTAGTGTTTGCTCCCAAGGTAGAAGAAGCCCAGATAAAAAAACATGGAGCCATGTCTCCATGAGCAGTAACTCATTTAAGGGAGAGAGTTCTTGAAACTCTTGATCCCTGACCAAGTTCTTGGTCCCTGACCAAAAGTTCTTGATCCCTGACCAAGCTCACCATATTAAGCTTGTTTGTGGGTCCACTTTTCCTATCATTTTCAGTGCTCATTCTCACAGAGGAGAAGCATTGAAGTGGAGAGAGGGTACTTTGCAGAGGGTAAAGCCTTGGGTTTCTTTCTCCACAGGGCCATGTGACCTTAGTAAGTCCTCTTAGAGGTGTTTGCTGAGTCGACTACCTGTCCAGGGGATGTTCGTTGGTGATGATTTAATTCCTAGCCAATGTGACAGATTTATTGGCCACCGGTTTGCTCCAGTAGCATTGTCAGCCCACAGTGAAGCAGCTGTCATGTTAACTCCAGTTAACTCATGTTAACTTACATGGTGGAACTCCAGATTTTTGCTTCACCCTTACGCTCCTCTTGTCTCTAGCATCTATCTTGGGAGATAGATGTGGGCTGTTCCATGGACTCTGAAGAACAAAGATCAGCAGCTGCTGGATTTTTTGGAGGGGAAGCAGGCCTATTAGTAGGCAGGTGTCATTCTTTGCGTGGTCTCCAGAGTCAGCAGCTTCCTGGTGTAATAGTTGGCTCCTATTCCTATGACATGAAGCCAACGTCACGGCTTTCATCGCTCTTTCCACCTTTATATCTTTATTACTGCAATGCTTGTAGGGTAAAAAAAAAAAAAAAGGTAGAATTTCCATTGCCCACAACGTATTGGCCCTCATCTACTTCCACTTACCCCCATAGCCCTGGTCAGCACCTCTGAGTGTCATTGTCCCCCCTGTCTTTGGGTCCTTTTCTCCTCTTGTCGTTCAGCTAGCTTTCGGCAGCGCTCGGTCGTCTGTCCTGCTGGCTGCACTGATTTTGGAGGTTGTTGCTGAGAGTCAGCCAGCGTGGTTTGGCACCGTTGACCTCAACCCTCTCACTCCAGCTCCCTTTGAAGAGAGAGAGTCATCGGACTCAGGGGAGCCCCGACCATCTCTTCTGGTTGGATGGGAAAAAGACTTCGCAGCGGTTTCTTCTCTGAAACCCCAACCAAAATGGAAATGGCAGGCAATCTGGGGCTGGAGGCGTCAGGTTTCCTTTATCTGAAAAATTCACATTGTTGACTTTTTTTGGCAACCGCACTCTTGGCGTTTCACCAAGGAGATCTTTGCGTAAGCCTCTGAATTTGCAAAGCGCCTGGTTTTGGGTTGCCACAGGGGTGTTTCGTGGGCAGTTTTTGTATTCTGTGGGAAGTCAGTAGAGGTCTGGTTGTAATTCAGGGTAACGCTCCTGGAGTTGTCAAGCGGTGACCAGGGTTTTTAGAAGCTCTTGGCTGATCGCTTTCTTCGGCGATGGGGCTGGGGAGGGGAGGTGGTGGGTAACCCAGGGGAGGCTCAGAGCAGCAGTTCACCCCTTTCCTGGGGCTCAGTATGGGGGCAGTGTGCTCACTCTCTGGTGAACTGGCTAGAGTCATGGTTGGTAGGAGTCTGGACCCCAGCATTAACTGGGGCAGTGCTTACATCGGCGTTGGCCAAAGCCTTGCTCCTTCAGCATGGGTTGCTGCCTTTGAACTCCTCCTGGCTCGGCGTGGGTTTGTGCTGTGGCAGGAGTTGGAGCCAGCCTGCCCTCTCCCAGGCCATAGGACACCCGGAGCCTGTGTCATCCTCTTGCACCAGCCTTGGCTCCAACAATTCCCCTTGTGGGTTCCTCCTTTTCATTTTCCCGGGGCTCGCTTGCTCAATAGACAAGTGTGATCTCAAGCAGAGTCTGGAACATGGCAGCTCTTCCTACATGCCTATGCAAGCAGAACCAATTCACCTTGACCATCAGGAATGGATGTCTCCTAGATGGGGTGGGATGTCCTCCTTGAAAGCCTGGGAGCTTGCTGGAAAAAGAGGTTTGGATGACAGTGTGCTGGAGTTCAGAGCAATCAAGAAAGCCCATCCAAATGGTTTGCTTCCTCAGAGCAGAGGAGTTGTTCCATCCCTGAATGCCAAGTGGTTTCTTAATTTTTATGTCTACCACGTTAGATTTTCTAGACAGTCCCTCACGATGGTTGTTCTTGCTGTGAAGAACAAGCATGTTCTACCTTGTGAAGGTACCTATCTTGCTTCTACCCTTGTGAAGCATGGGTATCTCTCTCTCTATTTGGAGATTATCCTGATAGATAACACAATGCATTGGAGCTTGCTACCCAATATGCAAAAAGCAGATGTCCTTTTGTTGGTTGGAGCTGGATCTTTCCAGCTTGAACGATTGGGCACAATGGAGTTGCTGAAGCAACCAGAAATGGTGCTGTGGTCGATAGAGCTGTGTTAAATCTCCACGAGCTTTGAGGAGCTCAGGGCTGATTGCCAGGTTATGATCAGCATATGGTGTCCTTCTTTAAGCACCGGTGGTCATGGGGGTCTTCAAAACCAGAAAGAAGAGTATTGGAGGAGCTGGATTTCTTTGAGATACCGTGTGATACCTGTGCCGTCCTGTGCAACCCATTTTCATTCCTCCTCATTAATTTTATTTTGGTCTGTAGATTGAGGGGAAATAAGGATTCCCAGGCAAGACCAGGGGCACAAATACTGATAAGGGAAACAAAAAATCCTCGGTTCTGGCTGCTTATGGCTCCCAATTTTTGAGGGCCAGCAGGTATGTGAAAACCCCAAAGCTCCCATTGATGGTCAATAACCTTATTTTAGTTGGCACCGTGTAACGGGAGCAACATTCTGCAGCTTTCAGATGTTTTCATGGTATCTCTGTTTCTGACCAAACACAGTTTACAGGTATTCGGGTTCCATTTGTTACAGGTTTTTATGGTAGAAAAGTATACTCATCCCCCATTTTTTCTTATACTCAAAATGTACATCTTTTTAAAAAAGTATAATGGCTTAAATATTTAGCCTTCCCATCTGAATGGCAAAAAGGCCAGTTGCATTTGATCTGAAAGTTACATTAAGTTGCAAATTAATGTTGGTTTAGTGGTTACTGGTGAATGAGAACCTGGGCATCTTTCAGAAAATAGCTGATGCAGAAATGCAAAACAAAGGGGGTTTAAAATGAATTATTTAAATCGACGTGTCCCGTGACATTGTTTAAACCAGAATATAAATCTGCCTAGCATGGGTTTGTTTGAATCAAACAGGGATCTCTCAACTGTAGATTTACAGTTTAAAAAATCATGGTATCTGATCGAGATTTTAATATATAATATTTATCATTTCTACAAATATTTGATTTGATGGGAACCAAACTGGTGCTGCCATTGCCAAACGCTGATCCTCACCACTTATTTTGTGGTCGTATAAATTTTCCTTTGCCTGCTTCTTCAGTGGTATCCCAAATTGTAACTCTTTCTCATGGTCAACCTATCTTGGCTTGAATATTCCTGTCCCTGAGGTCTGTAATGCTGATTTAGCAGAAAAAAAAAAAAACAACCTTTGAAGATATTTCCTTTTCTCTGTGCTGTTTATTATATCCTTTGCTTGGTGTGTAGACCAAGCTCTGAAGCTTAGGTCAACAAGAAACCACTGCTGTGGTTGGACTGGCTCATGGGAAGCAGCACTCAAATGGTTCCAGTCTGTTGTTCTCCTGGATCCGAGATGATTCCCACAGGTCAGGCTTTGGGCTTTTGAAATCCATGTGGATAATTCCCAAATAACGTGTCCTTTTGATGGTCTTCTTACCTGTATCTGCAGGTTGGTGGTGGTTCCTCTAGGCTGGGTGAATGGTCCTTTAAGGAGAGCTAGGATGGGTTTAAGCCCTTACTCAGAGCCAGACATCAACAACTCCTCAGCTATAAAGAGAGCATGAAATAATATTTTGCATTCTTTTTTGTTTGTTTGTTTGGGGGTTTTTTTTTGTTGTTTTCACTTTATAAAGTTAAATCCGTGCTGCAGGGAAGTTTCTCTGTGCAGGTTTGTTCGCTTCCTTAAAACCTTGGATTCCAGCCCTACAAATACAAGCTGACTGTGTGTCTGCAATGATCATCTCTCTCAAAAAAATCTCAGTTTCAATCTCAATCTCAAAAAATCAGTTCAATTTTTTGAATTGATTGATGCTACGTGTAAAACACCACCGCCGAAGTTATTCAGATTGGTTTAGATCTGCAGGAAAAGGTTAATATTCTTCTTGTTAAAATGCCTTGCTTTGGTACCTAAGGGAAAACCAATGGGAAAGTATCAACCTCTCTCACTTTCCTCAAACTGGGAAGCCCGTGTGCCAGCTGCAGCAGAAGGAAAAGGGAAGACTTTGCAACCAGGCTTAAGAGATGTAGATTTTCACAAAGTTAGCAGCAATATCTTGAGCTTAATAGCAGTTGGGCTTTGACCTTAAATAAAGAGTCAACATTTCTTTAAAGGAACCAGGGCCCGATATTTATAATTCTTTTTTTATTGGGGATTTTTAATGTCATTTCTGCATTGCAGATTTCTAGCTGGAGTTTTGCCCTAATTCTTTGCAGAAGATGATATAGGCTTACTAATCCCTGTGAGTTTTCTTTAAAAACGTAAAGCACTTTTCAGATTTACCAAATTATCCTTGAATATCATCTGCAGTCGAGTTTAACCAATTTTGAAAACTTTCTCCTCCTTATTAAGAAATATCCTTTATTCAGACTTGAAAAAAATAGATGAGGTAAGAATTACGTTTCCAAGTTTGTGTTTACAAATCTAAATCAATGATTCAATTTTTCTCCAGTGTCCAGGATGCAGAAAACTTCCCCATTGAAGTTTATTATGTTGGGATATGATGCCGTGGCTTCAAGTGACTCAGAATGGAGTAAAACCTAAAAGTTAAATTTAAAAAATCATTTATTTATAAACCAGAAACACGTCCGAATAGATTTGCCTCTGTCAGATTTTTAAACTGTGACAATGCAGTTTGGATTTCCATTCCTTTTTGCTGAATAAAATGCCTTAATTGCTTTCTGTAGCATCAAAGCAGATATTTTATGTGAAGCTAAGCCGAGTGCTTTTGGGCAGACATTAGTTTTGCCTTGACATACACGCGAAAATCTTTCCCACTTAAAGGAGAAGCGGTCGAAGGAATTTGGATTGGGGAATTGAGGTTGAACTGTTGAAAGCCCAAATTGCTGGCTTAGGCGCCGTTCCAGCCCCAAACCCCTGCCCATCTTCAACTTTCCGTGGTCGGCGTAGCCTGTGAGACCTCTGCTGACACGGGGTAAAGTAAAAAAAACCTGCAATATCTTTTTTTCCCAAAATGGGGTGCACGTCCCCTGCTACTGTCACGGGAACAAAGCACGCCTTGAAGGCTGCTCGCCAACAGGAGAACCCGAGGCTGCTCAGGAGATTGCCTGATTTCACCAAAACGTGGTGAAAAACACCCGGCTGGATGTCCAAAAAAAAAAAAAAAGAAAAAAAAAGAGGACCGTTTTGTTGCTTTTAATATGAGCTTCCTTGGATTGGTTTGTCTGGCCAGTGCAGTCGTGACGCAGTGTTGTGTTTTATCAGTGCCCACCCCCAGGAGAATTCTTTGCTTAAGAGGAGGCAGATTTTCACCTCCTGAATAAGAGCCCGGCCTCGCACGGATGCTTCTCGGGGTTGTCTTGTGTCCTCTCCTGTGCCAGAGTGAATTTTCTCCCCGGGCTGCCTGGTGTAAGTTATAGCCTTCTTTCTACCCTTCTGGAAGTTTGCGTGTTCAGATGTGACTGTGCTGAATGATGGGATGTCTATTTTAGACATCAGCCTGTATTTACAATCGGGAGGGCAAGTCGCTGGAAGAACTTAGCTCCTTTTTTTTCTTTTGAAACAGCCTTTTTAACGCTGGGTGAGTTGATTTCTCCGCGTGGTTTATTTTTATTAAACTTTTTCCCGTCACCCCCAACACTTTGTTTTTTCTGAATGGATCTTAAAAATCCTCCGTAGGGTTGAATTATGAAAACCACTTGCTTGTGAGAATGATACTGTTCGGTCGCCGAAGGATCAAATTGTCCTTTAGTTAGAGAAAAAGCTATTTATCAGGAAATGCACGAGGACTTGTTGCTTACTTTCTTACTTGTTTGTAGAATTGCTGTTTAATATCTAGATTTGCTGTTTAAACCTATATTGAATTACTGCTGTTTAAATGTGGCTGCTGTCTGTGAATGTTTTCAGCAACAGAATCTCCTGCTAAATACTTAATGTGCATTTTTCACCTTTCAGTGGTGGGAACCCGAGGTTGGTAGGGGCTAAGAAAAGGAAGCATCCCCTGCAAGTTTGGGGAGGTGGGGGTGACAGCCCCTCTCTGCAACGTTAAACTGGATGGGAGTTCTGGACTTCACTCTGGTTTCCATATCGAGTAGTGGTGCAATATGGCCTTAAACACACCTCAAACGTGTTAAAATAGGAACAAAATTTGATACAAACCCCGCTTTTTGCGGATGCGATAACGGATGGGTTTTTTTTAAAAGTAAGTGGAGGGTGTTTTCTATGTACTGGAGCATGAAACTTGCATCATGCTTGGCCTTGTGACAAGTCCTGTGCATGTAATTTAGAGCCATATAGGGATGTTCTCTAGCCTCGAACCGCTTGAATTAATGCCACCTTTCATAGGATGAGCGTGGTCTTGGCAATTTAAAGCAGGTGATTTTGCGAGCCTGGTGGCCCGAGGAGGAACTGGAAACCATAAGGGCTATTGGTGTGAACGATGTTACCAACTTTGGGTTATAAATCAGGCTGGGTTTCTGTGCAGTGCTGTGTTCAGTGCCACCAGACTGGAACCCTGGAATCTGGTATGAGTTTGTGTACATCGGTGGGAAGCCCGATGGATTTGCTTTATATAAAAGAAGGAGATAGATACAGAAATTAGAGAGGTATGGAATAACCTCCGAGAAGCTGCTGTCTGGTAAGCATTTGGGACAGACTTTTCAGACGCTGGTAATGAGAAGTGAACCTGCCTGTCAGGAGAAATTCAGTGCCACTGTCTGTCGTGAAGTGCCTGTGGTTTTCCAGACTGCAGGGGGAAAAAAAAATAGTCCTCCCCCCTCCTAAGTCTATCATACCGTAATGAAAAGTAGACTGCCTGTAAGAGTTATCTTGATGTTTTGCTCATACTTGGGCAACAGCAAAACAGTTAAAACCAGGGCTTCATGGAGTCTCCGAGTGAGATTGCTGGTGATTGAGACACACTCTGATTGCTTCCCTAGACTTTGAACTTGGTCCTGAACTTTAATTTAACTGTTCATCCTTGTCGTTAAATGTTTCTGTGTTCTCTTTGGCAGCAATTTGTTTGGCAAAAAAAAAAACCCAAACCAACAACCAACCAACTGATAACTTTGTGTTTCCAATTTCCTATTATTCTTTCCCTAAAACCTTGTCTTAGGCTCAGAAGTGTACTGTGAATAGTTTCCAGAAGAGCTGTCTTAGTAAATGTCCGTATATAAAATGTCCTAAAATGATCTCCTAGATACCAGGAGATCCTGAGGACTTGTTCCTGAGGACTCAGCTGTCATTCCATATGAATCCAGGTGCATCCTTACCTAGGTTTTGTTTTCAGCTCTCCCTTAGGGAAGAAATGGCACTTTGTGTTGACAGAGTTACAAGAAGATGTTTGGCTAGCAACAAAAGGAAGTCCGAGGGGGGTGTCTGGATCATCTGCCAGGGAGGCAGAGGGACATGCTTAGCATTTCCAAAAATCAGGCTTTTCTCACTAGAGGGGTAAGTCCGGTATGTTTCCAAGTCCACTTAAAACGTGTTAAAAGCTTCACCTCAGACCTCCCAAGTGTGATACTCTACTAAGAAAAAAAAAACTTGGCCATAAACCTTGCCTTGGTGCCGAATTAGCTTCTTACAACTTGAAATTTCATCCCCACGCGGTTCCTCTGCCCTGGCCTAATGCCCAGGGGGTGAGTTTACAGCAGGGAATATTTCCCGTCACAGGTAGCCTGGACTCTGGAAAATAAACCCATCAAGAATTGGGGAATGAGATTAATCCCCCACAGGTAAACGGGAGGATCTCCTAGTATCTATCAGGTCAGGTTGAATTGCATTTGGCACGCGATGAAATATAAATGAGTGCAAGAAGAGAAAGGGGCTAGTGGCTTCCACCTACCAGGCAGAGACCAGCAGGTCCACCGTTCCCTACTGTATGGCAGCCTTTTTTTTCCCAGTTTCTTTTTCGTCCCAGGAACAACATGAAATACCTCAGTCTCTCGGGTTAGATTAGGTGATGAGGGGCATAGCTCAGCGTGTCTGAGCACGCCCGATGTATTTTGGGCTCCAGAAAGAAGCACGCTACAAGATTTAGTCTGTATTTAGTCACTGCCCTACTTTGCAGGATATTTTGCATTTCTGAAAACTTTCTCAGCAGAGTTGTGCCTTTTTTTTTTTCCTTTCTTTTTTTTTTTTTTTTTCTTTTTTCCCTCCTTTCTGTTTCTTCTTTGAACGTTTAACATCTGTCGCGGCTGTTTAAGGTTGGAAGTAGTACCACCCAGCTGTTTGCATCGCTGCTGGTTTTTGAACACGTGTATTTATTCCCTCTTCCGTTTTGGTTTTCATCTTGTTAAAGATGAGGCCGCTGCTGTGCTCCCTCCCTTTGTGCAAATGCAACGAGACGTCAAGTCGAGCCTCCCAAAGTTTTGGAGGAAGCTTCACATCGAACTATCACCTTGCATAAGATGATAGGAGGAGTGACTTCTTACTTGAAGACATCCTTTTCTCCTGGGGCTGGGTATCCCATTTCACGGGGAGGGAGGGAAGGAAGGAGATCACATCACTCCCCCTCTCAACCCTTTGCCAACAGCCCTCCTGACAAACTTTGGGAGACTCTTTGGCCTTCACGAGGAGTTTCAGGAGCTTGGAAGTCTTAGTTTCTTTGGGACCATCTGGAGTTCTTCTCCCCCTCCTCCCTGAGAAGCTAATAAAGGCAACCTTGTGACTTAGTGGTTTATTTTGGAAGCTGCGGGAACTTGCTGTGGCTGGAGGAGCCAGATTTGGCAACCGTTGCTCCATGAATTCCCTTGCGGTGGGGGAATGGCACAATTCCCCTTGCTCTCTTCCTCATCCCAGGAATTGAGTCACCGGAGGAAATTGGTAGGTTGGTTGGTAACTGGACAAAAGACAGATCTCTGTTGGGAGTAAGGGTGTGCTGTTGGAAGGGGTCTCATAGTGTCTGTGCACGTGTGGATCTCGGTCAACTTTTCCTATTTTTGGGAGAGGAAACTGAGGCACAGGGGCTAATTTGGCAAAGCTGCCATGTCAATCCGTTCAGGAGGAAGAATTTAATCATTAATCTCCAGGCTCAAGGAAACCCTAGTCCAGCACCTCATCTCCTAGCAAAAATCTGATATACATAGTAGGAACTTTTTAATGATTGGATTGAAGGGAGCTTTGTCTTCCTTCACAGGCAAACAGTGCTAAGTCTAATTGTTTCTTTCAAATATTGTTAGCCTTTTCTGTCTCTGTGATATCCTCTTCTGCTCAATGGGCTGAGTGCTCATGAATTATAAAAGGCAACACGTCTACAAACATCAAAAATGCACTGGTGCTTCATTTTCACATGTTATCTCATAGTGTAAAAATCCTTATACAAATGTTTTTAGCCATTAAGACCCTCCGAGATGTTATTTTAGAGTGTATGACATTCAAGGATTGATGTCTGCTTCATGTCTGGAAAACACTGGAATGACAGTTGTTCAACCAGTTTGGAGCCTGGGGAAAGAAAGAGGGACATTTTTCCTCATGAATATGTATCTTTAGAGAAAGCATCAATCCTTGACATCAACTTCAGGGTTTTCTAAGAAACGCTTTTATATAGATGTATTTTCCTAATGGTTCTTCTCAAGGGTCTAGCATCTTAAGAATATGTTAAATCCCTTTTATTTTTTTAGTTTTGCCATTATTCCAGAAGGTTTCAGAGACCCTTCCAGCTACTGCAGAACTCTGTTTTGTTGCATTGGGTTCATCGAAAGAAATTCAGCATGGTCTTGAAGTGACTGCAGGGAAACTGAGAGAGAGCAGGAGGTGGGCTTGGGGCTTTTCATCCGATGTCCCCTGGTCTCTTAAAATGCTTCTTGGAATGTGTGGAGTTGGCTGATGGATATTTGCTGCTCAATGTCCGTTGCACCCCTTGCCACGTCCAAAATGGCACTTTTTTAGAGCCCAACAGCATGGATAGGCAAGCAGATGGTGGCATGGGATGTCTTCATGGAGGCTGCTAGCAGAAGAGGAGCAGCCAGCAGAAGAGGCACATGCTTTGGGCAAATTTGCTTCTAGGTTTTGACCACCAGTAATGGGCCTCATGGATCTGCTTAACCATCTTTTGGATGGTGAAGGTTTTATTTTTTCGAGTCCCTTTTTCTCTCTCCATTTTTTGGTTCCATTTCCAGAGCTTGCTCTTTCTTTTTTTTTTTTTTTTTTTTTTTTTTTTTCCCCTCAGATTAGACTAATTAAAAAAACTAATTAAGATGTCACGCAAAAGGCGATCATAAAACTGGAACCACCAAAAGAAATACTAAAAAAGATATCTGTAGCAATGGTTTGAATACAATAAACCTGTTGGTAATCGGTAACCGCCTGTAGGAAGGAGCAGAGAGCTCAAAAAATCTTTTTAATAGATTTCCCTGGATCTGCAGGGAGATGTGGGAATATCAGGATTATTGCAGTAACTGAGAAGCTGTGATAACAGCAATAGGTGAATATTAATGCTTTTCAGAATATTTTCAGTGGCGTTTCCTAGACAGAGATAAACTCCTTTTTCCAAGGAGTGCATCCCTGGCTCTGGCTGCTAAAATGTGAGAGCTCTGCTGAGGTGGGTGGATGTAGGTGATATAGGTGGATAGGATATACATCAGCTGGGTATCAGGCTGTATGGCACGGTCTAAATATTCTACATTTCTTATATTCACTGGCTGCAAAGAGCCAAGAGGGATCCTCCTCCTAGAAAGAAGGCTTATCGCACCGCCGGGGAAATTCAAAACAAGCAAAACCCCCAACCTTTCTAAATCCTTTCAAATTGCTCAAAAGATTTTCTCGGTCAGTGGTATTGCAAGAAACGTATTGCTTTGGAGGTGACCTAATTTTAACCTTTTCTGAATTGCTTTATGATTAGAACAGTCACATGCTGAGGTAGGACCCCATTCGTGGATTTAAATCATCTGTTTACTTCTGAAACTACGCATTGTGACGGGCTCTGCTGGGGATTCCTTTTTTATTTATTTAATTTTTTAATTTTCTTTTTTTTTTTTTTTCCCTCTTTTTTTTTTTTTTTTTTTTTTTTTGTTGTTGTTGCAGGACCGAACGTCGCAGTTGTACCAGTTTGGGAGCAAAATATGGAATGTGTTTCACTGCTGACCGACGGCAGCCAAATGAACAGTATTTATAGTAGTTTGAAAATCAGCAGTTAGCAGTTTCTTCACATTCTAACACTACCCAGCACTTTCCAGAGAGAACTCATTGTTTACAAGAAATCTGCTTTCCAAATCCGTTACGGTGCCCTCCAGCCTTGCCTATTAACTATTTGCAAAGGGGAAGCTCCTCTGCGGCGTGGGGAAAGATGGCGCTGGATGAGTACCTGTGGATGGTCATTGTGGGGTTTATCATTGCGTTTATTTTAGCCTTTTCGGTCGGCGCCAACGACGTGGCAAATTCTTTCGGCACGGCCGTGGGCTCTGGCGTGGTTACTTTACGCCAGGCTTGCATTTTGGCTTCGGTTTTTGAAACCACTGGCTCGGTGTTACTGGGAGCAAAAGTAGGAGAAACCATTCGGAAAGGTATCATTGACGTTAACCTCTACAACACCACCGTCCCGCTGCTGATGGCAGGAGAAGTGAGTGCCATGGTCGGTGAGTAAGAATTCCCCCTTCCAAGCAAAGCTCCTTGTTCATTTGCCATCCCGCTCCTTGGGATTGCTGCTAATTACCTCTCCTCATCTCCCGCCTTTCCACATCTGGTTGTGTGTGAGTGCAGGGGCCCGGATCCCATTTGTAACCTCCCGCGTTGGGTTTGTTGTTTGGTTTGGGGTTTTTTTTATAATCATTTACCTTTTTTCAGTGGTTCAGCTAAAAAAACCCACACTTAACACAATGGATCGTATTCCCAGGGTACTAAAAAAGTTCTTTTTGGAGATTTTAATGACGGTAGACGGAAAACATGAAAGCATAACCTTTGTGCCTGTAGAGATCTTACAGAAACAGCTGTTTGCAATGAATACACAGGAGAAGGAATTACCTATGCCATTTAAAAAAGATCACAGAAAATCCAAACATTTATGCTTAAACGTGAGTGCAATTAGTCACACACTTCACCCTTGCCCGTGGCAAAATTAAAAAGGACAGATGGTCACACTTTTAAGGTCTTTTTTAAATTTTTCTGACTCTTAGAGTCTGCCCCGCGGGCTATTTGTTTGCAGTGAAATTAATCTCCCTCCAGAACAAAGAGCATATTCCGAGGTAAGTAACGTTAAGCCACCGTGGTTTGTTTTTTTTTTTTTACCCCGTGTTTATATGCAAGAGGCTTTGCCTGCTTTTTGGAAGGTTCCCTCAAGAATCAATAGCAAACCTGCTTTTAAAGAGCGGGAGGCGGCAGGAAGGAAAGGCAGCCCAGGCACGGGGCCAGCCTGCCCGTGGCACCACTGCTTCTTCAGCCCGTGGCATCCCAGGGATTGAAACCACTGTCACGGTGTCCTCTGTTCGAAAAGGATGCTCTGCTCAAAGGTTTTTCTCCCTGAAACCTCTTAAACTTCACCTAAATATCATTTCCCCCTACCCCCTCTAACCTCCCCACAGTCTTCAGGCAGAGCCTGCCCGTGAGATGGGCCAATCCATGCAGAGGTCTCCTAGATGCAGTTATTTTCCCATTTCTTTGGGGAAGCTGAACAATTTTGGCATTTTTTTTAAAATGTAAATGGATCAAGATGGACCTTGAGTGCTGGTTTTTTGGACTTCTCTGAGATGGCATTGTGTGCTTAGAGCAAAGGAGGTAGTTCTCTTGGGGCATTTGCTGCTTCTGAGCCTCCTGAGGGTTGTCCACCTTCAAGTGCCCAAGGGGAAGAGGGGATGATCAGCCAGAAGTCACTGCTGGGACCACAGCTGCTTCCCCAAACCTTCTGTGAGGCTGCCAACGTTCACCACATCAGATGTTCATAAACATCAGATGTTCTTGGGCACCTTCATCGGTTCCTCTTTGCCGATATCTGGCAAGGTCAGCCACAGGTCTCTGGCCTTTCCCTCAAGCTGTGGGGTGGCTTGATAGTACCACTTCCACTTGCATCATTTAGCCTTCTGCTTCAGGAGGTAGCTGCCTCATTTCCCACGGGCGTGTGCCTGGGATCAGCCTGTGCTGCCCCAAATATAAGTGACCTGCAGCTTCTGACCTTCACATTCTTGATGATCACGGTCCCCCTGGAAGGGTCCTTTTCTTTTTCTGCATCTATTTATGGCATCCTGATCCCGGCCGAGCAAAGTTTTAAGTCTCAGATAACCCCTGTGGAGGCAACTGGTCAGAAGCTCAAAGAAAACAACTGATTTGCATGCATATTTACATAAGCCTCTGTGAACTTCATGACCAGTTGCATTCCCTTCCTCCAGTAAGGGCATTAAGAAGAAATTCCACGTTTTAAATCTCAGAATTAATCACAAACTGCCGATTTTTTTTTCTTTATTTTTTCTCATATCCATTTCCAGATTTTCTCTGGATGTGTGGTTTGGTTTTTTTTTATTTTTTTTCCCCCTGTGTTTTCTTGGAGCCCTCCCAGATGTTTTCTTCTCCTCTTTCCATTTTCGCTCTGCCTTCCCTTCCCCTGTTCTCTCATGCCTCATGATCATGTTTTTGCAAATGGGCTTAGCTTCTGAATTTCGATGAGGCTTAAATGAGTCAACAGTCTGGGAGAGACCACAAGTCCCTGTATCCCTGTATTCTCTTTCCAGATGTTGCTGGGAGAACCTTTGATGCTTGCAGCAAAGAGCAGATGGTGACTTTTCAGGGCGACTTTCTCTCCTAAGAGAGAAAGCAGCAGGGAGCAGTGGGATTAAAATGTTAAAACATTTTGTAATAATTTGTAGGGTATTAAGATGTTGTTTGTGAGGAAGTTGGGGGCTGTTGTAGTACTTGTAATTGTCAGGTTATTGTCAGGGATTGCCCGAGTGTTCTTCTAGCAGTCCTGGTGGGAGCTCAAGTCAGCAGCTGGTGCACCTGAGGAGATGCCACCAAAAGAGAGGACATCCCGGCCAGGATTAGCAAAGCAAAGTACTAACCCAGTCTTGCAGGTGGGACGGTGCTCCACGGGGTCTCGTGGCTGGCACACAGCACCCTCAGGAGAACGGACACGGTGCCTTCAGCATCAGTGGAGCATGAAGTGCATCCTGAGCCAACCGCTGGCGCAGGTGACTCTCGGTCGGGGCACTCTGCAGCCAACCTTCTCTCTTTGTGAGATGGCAACCAGGAGGAAAGGGTGGGTGGCCACAGTGTCTGCAGACGTGAAGAGTCTAAATTGGCTGATGAGAATCTCAACATGAGCAGTGTGTGCTCCCAGCCCAGAAAGACAACTCCATCCTGGGCTGTATCAAAAGAAGCATGGCCAGTAGGTCGAGAGAGGTGATTCTGCCCCTCTACTCTGTTCTGGGGCCCTCAATATAAGAAGGACATGGACCTGTTGGAGCTGGTCCAGAGGAGGGCCGTGAAGATGATCAGAGGGATGGAACACCTCTCCTAGGAAGACAGGCTGAGAGAGTTGGCGTTACTCAACTTGGAGAGAAGGCTCCGGGGAGACCTTAGAGCAGCCTCCAATA
>BJBW01008427.1:6371-43865 GCA_004320125.1 Scolopax mira | reverse complement strand
GTGTGGAGGGAGACACAACCAAAGCCCGGCTGTTCCTCCAGGAAGGTGGTGATCCTTCCAGTGCTTTCCCATGAATAGGGGTTGCTGCTGGCCATCCAGAGGAATAGATGCTCTTGTGATAGGACACGAATGCAGGATGCAGAGTCCTCTAATTGTTGCCTGGATGCAAATTCCAACAAAGGTCAATACAAAGGCAGCAGCTGTATGAAGCAGGGAAGAGCTCTGAACCAGGATGATAAGGAGCGAGGGAAGAATCGAGAGATGACAGCATTTATTGTAGAACTATGAATAAAATTCTGTGATATCAGCTTGTAATTCTGATATCAACAACGGCTGCCTTGCTGGAAGTGGAGTTAATAGCAGAGAGGCAGAAATCCCCACAGCTTCAGCAAGGGTTTGGAGGTGGTCTCCTCCTTTTTCTGGGACAATCCAGGTGAGCTGGGTTCCCCCAGAGGTCCTGCCTGCCGCCCCCAGGGGCTGGCATGGTCTCCTGTCTCTTCTGTGATGCATTAACAGGACAAGGCACCATTTACCTGAAGGGATGGAAGGACCAGCCCCTACAGCTCTGAAGTTCTCTCACTGCTTGTGAACTGCGTGGAGGAAGAGAGAGAGCAAGTTAATATTTTCAGAAAATAGGAAGAAAAAAGATGCTGAAGGTGGAGCTGTGTCATGGATCAGAGGGACAAGCTTGAAGTTGACAACCTAGAGGAAAGGGATATGTGAAGATAAAGACTACCAGTAGGTGATGACAATGAATGGTTGTGAATTGTCATTTCCCAAGCAGCTTCTCAAGTCACAGGGCTAGAGGACTTCTGGAGCTGCGTTCATCTCCCATGGCAGTACACCTCTGCTTGTAAATAAACATTAACCCAGGAGGGCTGGAATCCCAGTGTCCTCTCTCTGAAGTTCGGTGTCATAATTTCCATTTCAGAGGGTGTTTTTCCTCCTCTAGGTTACATCTGAGCCCTTCCTGCAGAGCAGGGCGGTTCCACTGGAGGACGGTGGTGTCTTGCACAGACCAGTAGCTTCTGGTAATCCATTTCTGTCCAAATGATGCTCCCTCCTGTCTCTGAGTGTCCATGTGCCAGGGCTAAGGCTGGTTGTCCCTCTGGTCATGTCATACCCCTGGAACTGAACTGTCTCTCCTCCAACAAGACGGTGAGAAACCTTTGCCTCGTCTTCAGGAGGGATCTCCCATCTCCTGAACCATCTGCTCCTCTGTGGATGCTGCTTGGAAAAAATATGGGCTGGAGAGAGGAGAGTGTGGGAGAAGATAAAAGAGAAAAATTAAACCATTTATGAAACTTTCATCAAAGCCCTGTTTATAATGCTGAAGGGAATGCTCTCTTACCTTGACACAAACTTCCAAACTTCATTCATAAACTAGACGTCGTTATTTCTTGGTGTTATTTCTGAAAGACTTTGTCAGCAGCTCGGCAGCTGATATAGACAAGCTCATGATTTGCTTTCTTCTGCGACTAATCAAAATACTAAATATGGGCGTTTACGTGCCTCATATAACCCTGAAGTTTTGTGCGTGTAATTTAAGTTTGACTGAGTAGGAAAAAAGTAATAAATAGTAATATTAGTCCTCTGATTCCTTCCCGATTCAGAACATGAAGCTTCTCAGATGGTACAGACTCCCTAAAATACTGCTGAAAAGTGAACAGAGAGCCTGAGATCAAATAGCTTCAGCTGAAGCCCTTCCAATGACTCTGAAAGCTAAGGGTGTCTGTCAACATCATTAAATGGAGTTAGATTTGATTAATGTCTTAGGAACAGGGATCCAGTTTGTCCTTTCACACATTTTGAAGAGAGTGTGATTACCTTTTGATTTTCAAGAATAAATAATTTTGTTTACTGTCAGGGAGTAAAATTGGATAATTTTATTCACATGGGGGTCTGTTCCTGTTTGCCCTGTGGCGGTGTCAGTGGGATGCATGGACTCTGCTCCTCACCCCAGAGCTACAGCAGCGATGCCTGGAACCTTTGGAGTGTTAAAGTATCACATAAAATGTATTGTCTGGTTTAAAAGGAGAAGGTGGGGCAGCCTGTGGTCCAAACAGAGAATGCAAACAGAAGATGAAGGAAAGAAACCAACCCTACGTGGTGCTGAGTCCAGGCTGAGCATCCCCACAGCACCCAGTCACTGACCCCTGTGATACACCAGTGTCCGTGTCTCCTGTCAGCTGTGTCCGGTTCCTGGTTGTGGAACACACCTGATCCTCTGCTCACAGAGTGCTTGAGGTCACATCTCGGTGACCAGGCAAAGACTCAAGGCACAAATCCCACACAGTATGATTTCTAGGATTGGGGAAGGCAGAGCACCTCATCCATGTGGAGCACAGCCCCGAGCAAGGAGGACACCACCTGGATCAAACCAACTTTGGAGGGATTGTGATTCAGAGACACCCTGAGGGACATGGTTCTCATCATGGCTTCTCCTGGGGGCACTGTGTGTCCTGCTATGGCTCGTGTTGGTGGGAATCTGAAGTTCTTCTGCACAGGTTTTACTCTGGGAAGGGCTACAAAAGGAGTTTGATGCCCAAATAGCTTGTCTGAACCTGGCATCCAGACAGCACAAGTGGAGGAATAAGGATGGTTGACTCCCTCTCGTGAGCTTATATAGCTGGAGGTCAGAGTCCACTCAATATATAGGCTGATAGACATACACATAAGCAATATATACCAGCAAAAGTGCACATTTCTATTAGCTAGCAAAGCACACGGCTGTTTTCTAATTTCCATCCCTCATTATCCTTAAGGACAGAGTAAAGGACCTCCTGAAATGGTCTAGTCCATCCCCCCTGCCCAGGCAGGGTCAGCTGGAGGAGGCACTGTGTCAGGTCTTGCCTGGATTTTCTCACCTCAATTCCTCGTGGCCTACAGAGCCTGTATCGAGCAGGGGTTCCCAAACTACATCCTGTAGAACATCTATTCTTCCCCAGACTTTTCATTTCCTTTCTGGAAAGAAAGCAGGTAGCAGTTGTCAGGCCAGACTTGTTTTGGTTCCCAAAAGCTGAAGTGAGGAGAACTTTCTCATTCTGTTTGATTAAAAGTAATAAATATGTATGTGTTCTAGCCTAAATATTTTATGGGAAAAAAGTTATGTTCTGTTAATACTTGCATTAGTAGCTAATTCTGGCACAGCAATTCCATAACCCACCTGCCACTTCCCTCTTCAAAAGGGTTTGCTCTGCTGGAAGTGCTGAAGGCAGCCTCTGCTGAAGCCCCACACACCGTCCTGTGGGTCACAGCCAGCGTTGCAGGGACACACCACTGGGCCAAACTGGAAAGTGAATGTGAGAACAGATCTTTTCTAATCCCGGTTAGGTCCCTGCTTGCTTCCTTGCTCTCCCAACCTACCCAAACCATTCCTTTGGCCCAAAGAATGGGTGATGATGAGACCTCCAGCTGATGTGTTCTTGCTGCTGTGCAGGACCTTGGAACTCCTGAGCTTGTGCTCCTGAACAGAGATGGCTCTTCTGGTTGCCATAAGAACAATCAGCAAGGTTAAAAATCCCTGTGTATTACTGCTGAGTGAAGAAAAAGTGAAATAATGGATTTGAAAGTGAAGATGCTGAGGAAAGATCCCAAGACCTGGGTTAGTCCCTCTCCTGCCAATGGGGAGCAAGAGCCACCTTGGGGGATGGTGTGATGGCTGGTGGGTCAGTGTTGGTGCAGGAATCTGCATTTTCCCATGGGCTATAGTGGGAAATGCAGTGTTTCTCACTCAGCCTTCTCATCTGGCTTCCAGAAGCTGCCTGAGAAGAATGCAGGCATGGAATTGTCCATCTTAATGCAATTCCATCTTGTCGTAACCCAGACTGTGGTCTAGTTCGTTTGCCTGGAGCAGTTCTTGGGAGTATGAAGGGCTGGGTACCCCTTTTCCCTCCACAGGAGTTCCCCTGAACTCTCTTCTCCTGACGGCTGGTGGTCTGGCTCGTTCTGTGTGGGTTAATGGTGTGCTCTGGTTCGTGCTCCTCTGGGCTTTATGGGTGCCCAAGCTCTCCGGTATCTTCTCACTTCAAGATGGTAGCACAGCAGCTTTTGTGAAAACTGTAGAAAAATGTGTACTTCTCAGATTTCCTTTTTGGATAGAGCTGGGTCTGGTTTTCACTTCCCAGCAGCTGCTCGAAAGTGTCTTCAGTAGCCGTGCAGATGGTATTTACAGCTACAGATGCTTCAAGAGTAGTCAATCCTCCACGGGGTTGGGCCCAGGGAGACCGAGATGTCATTCTCAGACTCCGTTTCACAACGCATTGACAATCCGGGGAGACTTGAAAGGCAGGAACAGGGTTTCACTGTTTTTTGAAAACCTGCAGACATTTCTATTAGACAGATGCGCGCAGTTCTGCAAGGCTGGACACTTTTATTCTTTGTACTTTCAGACTTCTTCTACATAAAGGCTCCTTCCAGCACAAGAAATAACAAGAAATTGCTCCTTAAAGAAGAAAGGATAAAGCAAGATAAAGAACTTCAAAGCAGATACAATTACGATATAACTAGAAAGAAACAAGAAACCACGAGGCGGAATCTGCTATTAAAATCTGCTAAGATTTTCCAGGGAGAGCACATTTATCTTATCGACAATGGGGCTGCGCAATTTCCGAGTTAATGCCAGTGAGATATCCAACAAAAGACGGGGGCTTTAATAGGCAGACTTGTTGCTTGATAGTTTCAGATCTCCACATGGGTTCAGCAGAAAAATACAGTTTATTGTAAAATGTATAAAACTGAAAGTTTTATGTCACCTTAGGAAACTTTTTAAAACACGTTGCTTCTTCAAAGGGGAACTGGAAGTTCAATGGAAGTTTGGAGATGACAGAAGCTCTCATTAGGAATTCGCCTCAAAGTCTTTCTTTTTTTATCAATGTTTTTTAAGACTCTTTGACTAATACAAAACCTGTAATGAATTAATCTCCCTACATTGTAGTTAGAGCGGAATGAGGAAATTAATACCTAATGAAAACCCCTTTGGATGTGGGGAAGGACACTGCGAGCACAGCTGTAAAGCTTTTTTCCTCTCTCTTACCATTCCGTAGTTTTGAATTGCTCAGGGTCACAAAACTGGTACTTGCTTGAGGAGGTCCCACCAGTGCAAATCCATGGACTGGTGTCTCCAAGTGCATCCCCAGCCTCATCAGGATCTTACAGGAATGAGATAATTCCAGGTATATTCTTCTTGTTAGCATCAATGTGTGAACATAAGTGAAGGCCTCTTGGGTAGGGTTGTGTTCAACAGCTTTGGCAAACACAACTGACAGGTCACGACACCACCGTGAGGAGAGAGGTCTCTTTGAATTTAGTGGTGTGGGCTATGGGCAGGATGTACCATCAGCTCCATTTCTTTGCTGGGCCATTCCAGTGACTGTCCATCTCCTCTGAGATGGAGCCGGGTCACAGCAAGCCAGCTGGAAAAGCAGTGTGGGCTAACTGGGGAAGACTGGGCTAACTGGTATTCTCAACCTTCAAAAACCAGCCCTGAAATATCATGCAGTTTTAATGTCGTGTGATTCCATGATGTTTAACAGCAAAGGCTTCTTCCAACTTGGGTTACGCACCAAGGGACAAGTGGGCCACCTGTATTTCTAGGCAATTCTCTATGCACTATCCAGTTTTCATGGAATCATGGAGCTGTGCAATTGTTTAGGTTGGAAGGGACCTTTCAAATCATCGAGTCCAAGAAGGGTTACAAGGGAAAAGCCTTGAGACAAAGCAAAACCCTTCAGCAGCACTGGCAGATTCTTGTGTCTCACTTGGTGGATTTAGCACATGGCACTGCTTTGTGGGAACGGCTCTGTGATTGTTCAGAAGAAAGTAGAAATTAACCATTTTAATGTTTTAATTCCATTTTGATGTGTTTTTTTTCCCCTTGTCTTTTCTCCCTGCATAGCTGAGATGTGTGGCTGTGTGCTGAGAACCACAGTGACAGCAGTAACTTGTCATCATACTTCTGCAGTGCTGGCACGGGGACAGTTTTCACACCTTCGAAGCATTAATTTGTGGGTGCTGTTATCGTGCCCCGAAGCGTGCTCAGCACGTTCACAGCACGTCATTAGATGCATCTCCCTCTGGAGAGTTTGTGGTTGAAGGATGTAGGTGTGACAGGGTCATACGTGCTGCTGTGGGGTGAGACGGTGTGAGAACCTCCCCGTGGTGGGCCGAACAGGGCTTTTACATGTCAGGATGGCTGTTTTGCTAAAATAAAGGAAAAAACGCAGCATTTGAAATGACTGAGGCCATCAGCATAGGATCATAAAATCACAAAATGCTTTGGGTCAGAAGGGACCTTAAAGATCACCACGTTCCACCTACTGCCCTGGGCAGGGATACCTCCCACCAGACCAGGTTCCTCAAAGCCCCATCCAGCCTGGCCTTGATTTTTCTCCGAGGCCAATTTTTCATATTTCCATCTTTTTCCCTTGGCCGTATCAGCAGAGCTAAACCTGCCTGAGTCCTGCCCGGAGATCCGTGTGTGGGCAGGAGCAGCCAGGGAGATGCTGCAGGAGATGGTCCCCTGTCCCCCCTGTCCTCTGCCACCAGGGTTGCCTCCTCTACCCAACATTAACTCATTTCAGATGATAATGGAGAGGGGCTCTGCCAGGTCACAGCTGAAATGTGTCTGCCACCTTCTCTGGTGTCTTTTGTTGGAGTGGAGGAGGAGGCACAAACCCTGCTGCCGTCACGGTGCTGCTGCCGATGGCTCTCGGGACACCTGGGCAGTGGGTTTGGTGCCCAGCGGTCATAACTTCGGGGGTTTTGTGGACAGATTTTCTGCTCTGGGAGCTTCTGCTAGTAAAATCTTGCTGCTAGTCTGGAGCAAACATCCAAATCCTGGGCTATAACCACAACCTTAGAGAGGGTCATCAGGGGATGGCTGAGATGGATGTAGACACATCAGGAGGAGACAACAGCTCCCTTTAGCCCATGAAAGTGTGCGCAGGAAAAGCACAAGTTTAGCATAATGCAGAGATAAATGATTTTGTCCTTTTTTTGGTCACAGGAGATGATGGACAGAAGTCCTGGAACCCACCTTGGCTCCTGGCAGTGGTTTGTGTTGTGAATAGAAGAGTGCGAGACTGGGCATTGCTGGAGGAACAGAACACAAGTGGAGAAACCTTTGAAGGAGAGGTTGGTGAGTGTGTCAAAGAAGGGGCAGGGGTTAATTGCAACCTGGGGGTAAAATGTCGCTGCTAAATTTAAAACAGGACATCATATTCCATTTAGTATATTTACAAATTGAGGAATTGAAAATAATAGCGTCCTGGATGGACCCTCTGGCATGTATGTGATTAGCAGGCACAGTTGATCAAACACCAGCAGGGGGATGCTTTTAATAAAAAAAAAAAGTGCTTTAAAAATATATATCTAATTAATAATTGCTTATGACATTTTGAGAGTCAATATTTCCTATCAGAAATTAATTTTGAAAAATTAAAACTAATGGACTCGGGAGTGTGATACTGGAACTCTTGGTTATACCAAGAGGCCATAGCTATTGTACCCGAAACGCACCCCCTGAAGCATTCAGTGCACTGAGAGATTGACTAGATTTGCACCTAAAAATTCTACTGGCAAGTCAAAAAGAAGACACCTGAGATGAAAAAAACCTGCCCAGTTCTAGTGGAACCGATTGCCATTGATGGAAAGTAGTGCTTTATATTTCAAGGTAGTTTGCAATGGATGGGGAAAGCCCTGACAAATCTAGGTTTTTTAATTACGTGTGGCCATGAAAACCCCAACAGACACACTTTGTGCTCAGAGAGATCTATAAATGCCGCCGATTGTGCATGTAGTTTTTCTGTAAGACTTCAGGGAAAAACAACTGTGTAGAATTAATGTTTGTCTTATTGAAATGCCATTTACATGGATAAACGTGGCATTTTCCAATGGGGAAGTGATTAACGGCGAGGAAATGCAGCCTCTCTCTGCTTATCCATCGTGGGTATTATTGATCTCTGCCAGTGGGTTACCCACGACCGTGCTCACTCGGATGCAAACCTTCTCGGCGCTCATCCTAACAGCCAATTTATCAATGACAGGGCCATCAATAATTGCATGAACTGTTTGTCCTATCATCATTTTCCCCCTAATAACGAACCTTTAATTTTCTCTCCACCTACAGTATAATCGTTGTGAAGGTTCAGCGCCTGCGTTTCAGCTGCGGGTGCAGTTAAGCGCTCTATTATTCTTCATAAATTGCTCCACAAAGCCATTAACTTTGCATCTGCTACTGCAGTAATGAGATAAAGGCAGCTGATGGGGCCGGGCGGGGAAGGTGGTGGGGTCCCGCGGTGTGGGCTGCCAGTTCAGTACGTGAACCTCTCCTTTGTCGATTTCATGAAGAGACTCCCCGGGGGGGATAATTAACACGGTCTTTTAGAACGCTGAGGTCCTTGAGTTTTTTAATGACACTAACAAGATTTCTTTATTGTGGTGTTTTGCAAGTCAAAGGACAGAGTGATGTGTTCTCCTGGGTAAGACGGTAGGGAAAGACAATAGCAAAGAGGTAGGTTTGTGGACATGTCAGTTATTGCAGCCTGGCTTAGGAGGGGAGAGACCCCCCTGGGGCTGATGGCAGCTGACCCCTCTTTACAGCTTCTGCTCTAGGTAGGTTGCCCAGGCCAAGGCATCGTGAAGGGTCAGGGTGTTCTCTGCTGGTGCCCGGCCTGCCAGCTCGCCAGAAGGTGAGCGGGTTGTTTCTTCTTTCTGTTTTAAAAAGTTTAATTAATCATTTACCTCTTTCTGTAATTAGAGATGCTATCGCCGTGCTACTACTGCTTCCAGCCGTGTCTGAGAAATTGTCTGTATATACACTCACTGCCTTTAAACCGTCATTAGTGACAAGATTTATATAGCTATATAAATAACCCATCCCTTTTCAATCATGGCACTTTTTGGACTTTAAAGCTTTGGCTCTGTTGAGCAGTCGAATGAAAGGGCACGGGGAAATGTAATGCGCTTATTAATAATTTGTGATGTGCTCTGCTAAGCATCTAAAGATCAAGATCTACAGAAAAGTTTTGAAAAAGAACCCAAGCTGTCATTTGATTTTAATCAGGAGCTGAGACACGCTCCAGGGCATCTTGTGAAGAGCACAAAACCCACGTGCTTCCTGTCAGTGGCATCGCTCCGTAAAATCCCACAGGGAAACCCAGATTGAACTCCCTGAGTCCCCAGCTTCATGATTCACCATCCAGGTCTGGGTTTGGGGAGCCAAAGTGGGGTCCTTGTGGACAGTGCAAATCCACAGACCTCGGGGAAAGGTGTTATTAGTATTAGTTTTGATTTTTATATCTCTATATATCTATATATCATCAGACGTTGTTTTCCCAGTACTAACTGGGAGCAGGGAGGGTGCAGAGAATTTGTGAAGTCTTGGAAGCTCCTCACTGCTCCACTGTCCCTCACCCCAGAGAAGGGAGCGCTCTCACGTGATGGGTGTGAGAGCCTGGAAAAATGGACTTTGCAGCAGGTTTTGAATAGGCTGAGTTTGAGTTTGTCAGGGTCCCCAAAGGGATGTTGCAACGATCAGGAAGAGAACCCTGCTGAGAGTCGTACCTCTGTGAGTGGATGTGAAGAGCTGTAACGTGGAGAGATGATTCAAGAGAAATAAAGTGAGCAAGACTGAGATGCTGTGTGTGCAGCTAAACGTAACGGCCTGGTCTATGGGCTTGGGGGAGAAGCTTTGTGCAGTGACTGGGAACTTTTTAGCAATGTTGGAAGGGGATAGTGGGACTGGAAGGGGCTCTAAGGTCTCCCCGGAGCCTTCTCTTCTCCAGGATGAACCCCCCAACTCTCTCAGCTCCCCCCTCCCAGCAGAGGGGCTCCAGCCCTCCCAACATCTCCGGGGCCTCCTCTGGCCCCGCTCCAACATCTCCGTGTCTCTCCTGTGCCGAGGACTCCAGAGCTGGACACATAGAGTCATAGGTTGGAAAAGATATTTAAGACCATTGAGTCCAAGCATAACCCCTGCTCAGCAGCAGCCGGGCATCATCCATCCAGCCTCTACACACCAGGCTTTTGATCAAGTTCTGTTCACACCGTTATTCATAACAAAGCACAATTAAAAATGAACATGTAGTGAAGTACCTGGTGAGCTTGCATTAAAAGAGGGGAGATTTCATTTAATGTTTTTTTTTTAAATTTTACAGTGGTATTGTAAAGCTTGTGCAAAAACAGAGTGCTGTAAGGAGCTCGTTTGGGTCAGCCCTGGTTCCAGCTGAGCACCGAGATACGCACAGAGTGATGCTGCTGTGGAGGCATAACTCCCAGGCTTCACACGAGGGAGGTTGTTGTACTTAGGCACCTGCCAAGATCTGAATTATGCTGGTCGTTATGTTTCTGATAAGAGAAATGCTCTCAGCAAATTTAATTAGGGAGCTGCAAACTTTTTTTTTAAAATTTAAATTAGCTCATTGACAATGAAACTAGAAATTATGTATGACTAGATTACAGCTTGTTTTCCAGTATTAATAATTGTTTTACAGATCCAAAAATAATATGGTTTTCATTTTTGCAATCTGTCTGAGAAGTCCTGTGCTGTGTCCTGGTGTTTTGGATCCAGCACAGCAGAGCTGCTCCAGCTTGTGGTGGAGATGGGGACCGGGCAGGGACCTGGGCTTTCAGGTCTGCTTGGAGGACTTTGAGAAGCCTCGTTGGGCAGGGATGTCTCCTCTCCTCTCACTCAGCACATTTCCTCCTCCCAGCTTCTGCTGCTGCCTCTCCCTTTCCTTGGAGAGGCAACTGATAACCTGGTCAACCCTCACGAGATTCTTTCTTCTGGGCACTTGTCCATTGCTGCCACCTTCCCCTCCAGTAGCCCTCACCCAAGCCCTTTTCCCTCTGGCCTGCCAGTGACTGTCAAGGCTTATGCCCACAAAAAAAGAAAACAGACCTAGAAACAGAGACAAAGTTGATGGTGTTTTCTGCTTTCTTCTGCCCCCGTTTTTTTCCCCAAAAGTAGATTATAGGCAAGTCCCTCTGGATATAACTGTGACATAAGGAATTGTTAAGTCATATTGGGTTTCAGTCTCTACTGGTGAGGAAAAGCAGATTTTCCTTGATGACTTCTCTGTGCAGTTGTCAGAAGTTTTGCAATATTGTAATCAGTGGCTCAAACTTGTGTTTTTAAGTTAGTCATTTAAGAGCTTACTTTAAAAAGCGTTTGCCTTCAGAATTCCGTATGAACTGCGAGCTCTGGCTGGCTTCTATATTCACTAGCAGATAATGACCTAAAAATTAACAAAATTATATGCTTATGCAGTCCATTCACTCACTCTGTGAGTCAATTATTCTCCCCAGTGGATGCAGGAGGACAAGAATACTAAATTGAATCTGTGACCTGAAGGGCAGAGGGAAAGGAGCTTGTTTGTTTAATGTTTGAAGAAAAAAGCACCGAGTCCTTCCACCAGCCGCTGCCTGGGGAGTGTGTGCCTCTTTCAGCTGGACATTGCGGGAGGCTCCTGTGTCTCTTTCCTCCAGTCTTGCTCCATCTTTTCTTTGTAAATGTTACTCTCGCTGGAGCAGGTCCTGCCTCTGGAGCCATAGTTTAGACTCAGCAGTAGATGAAATGCATTAAAAATCTAAGGCTTGGTTATGTCTTATGAGACAATGAGCATTAAGGTATAATTGGCATATATTTTAAATACCTGGACTAAAGTCCCCATGGAGCTTGGAAGGGTGTGTGGTCCCAGCCTGCCTCAGGACCCGAGGTGTGTCATTATGGCCTTTGCTGTTTCACAGGAAGAAAGTCTGGGGAAGTGATTGTGGCCTGTGGCATGTGGAGAGATGCAGTCTCCATGTGTCGGTTTAGTCTGCTTCTCTCCTAAGGGTTCAGTCTTAGAAGACTAAATCAAGCTCTCAGCTCCACTTTTCATAGAATCACAGAGTGGTAGGACTTGGAAGGGATCTCTGGAGATCACCCAGTCCAACCCCCTGCCAGAGCAGGGTCACCCAGAGCAGGATGGACAGGAATGTGTCCAGGTGGGGTTTGAATGTCTCCAGAGGAGACTCCACCACCTCCCTGGGCAGCCTCTGCCAGGGCTCTGCCACCCTCGCAGGAAAGAAGTTCCTCCTGATGTTTAGGTGGAACTCCCTCTGTTCCTGTTTGTGCCTGTTGCCCCTTATGGAAGAGGAGGGAGGCTCTTCAGTTGATTTGGAAGCTCCAATTGTTGACAATTCTTCTCATTTTTGCCTTGGACTAACCATTGCGGTAACCACTGGACAAACCAGTGGAAGGTGTGGTGTGAAAGGTGCCAAAGTGGTGCTAGGACCTGCCCGCTCTCAGCAAAGCTTTGGGTGACCCCTGTCTGTCACAAGAGGACTCTAGTAAAGCCCATGGGCTGCAGACGGCCTGCCAGGCTGAGTGCCCCACCACCAATAGGCTGTGTAGGTCCTGCCTGGCCATCTTCTCTAGCCATCTAGTGAAACATTTGAAATGCTCTGTTATTGTTCTTGCTTGAAATGTGATTTGGTGCTTTGCTTATTTTTCAGCAGATTGGGTGTTGGGCAAGAGTCACAGACTCTTGGGTTGGCAGGGGCCTCTGGAGATGATCTGATCCAATCTCCAGCTCCATTAGGGCCACCCAGAGCCAGTTGCTCAAAACCATGTCTGGTTAGGTTTTGGGTATCTCTAGGGATGGAGACACCACAACTTCTCTGGGAAATCTGTGCCAGAGTTTGTCCACCCTCATTACAAACCCCTCCTGGACCAATAACCAATAATTGGACTGGGACCTAACAACAGGAAAAAAGGTGTTTTCTTGTGTTGAGACAGAATTTTTTATCTTTTAATTTGTGCCTCCTGTCCTGTCAGCCTGGCTCCCTCACCTTCATTCCCTCACATCAGATATTTATTATAGAATCACAGAATGGTTGAGGTTGGAAGGGACCTTTCAGTTCATCGGGTCCAGACATCAACCCAACACAGACAAACCCACCACTGACCCATGTCCCTCAGCACGACATCTGCCTGGCTTTTAAATGGGATGAGGATGGGGACTCCACTGCTGCCCTGGGAGATTTTATCCATGTGGATAACATCTCCTGGTATTATAATCAAAGAGTGGCTTGTGAATTACAGTGACACTGGGGCAGGGCAACCTGTGATCAACTCCAGAGCCACAGTAACGCAGAGCAGTCCCTCTAAATCAAAAACCCACAGTGTGCAAAGTATCTTTGGGGATTTTCTGCCAGAAATGTCTTTGATGGTGAGAATGAAGTCACGAAAGGTTCATCTGCTGGGGACAGCGGGTTGGTGTGCTGATAGAAGAATATACAGATGAATAGTGACCAATTGGGAATGGTCCTGAGAAAAATGCCTTTTTAATTGACCGACTCAGTGTAAGTCCTTTTTCTTGCACTCAGTGAAAGAAAGATAGCACTTTAATTCTGCAGTGTCGTGCTTTGGGCACATTATGGGCAATTTTGCTCATCGCCTGTGTTACCAGCTGAAGGTCAGGAGTACAATCCTGTGTTTGATCTTCCTGATGATGGAAAAGGCCAAAGAGGTGTCTGAGCTGTAATAAACTGCGTTGGTTAGAGTGGTCTCCAGCACAAGTAAGGAAAATTTTAGTTACCTTAGAAAGCTCCAAGAATAATTGGCTGGTGAATAACTGGGGAGGGCAAAGCTTTGACTGGTGGACCCAGAAAAATATAGGAATTTTGCTTTTGTCCTTGTGGAAAGGACTAATTTATTGATATGTGTCAGGAGAAGAAATGCCTTTTAAAATTACCTGCAGGTGATAAAATGAACAGAACACGAATTCTCTGAAGCTGTGGTGCAGATATGCCATTCTTTGTGATTGTTAGGAAAGTTCAAGAAGTGAAATATGGACGTGTGCATCACCTGAGCAGAGAGAGGGAGATGAAAAGGTGATGTGCTGCACTGAAAAGACCAGAGCGACTGCGAAACACTGAGCATGTCAAGATGCCAACACTCAGTGGTATTAAACAAAGAGCAGCAGGTTCTGCCAAAGAGGTGTATTTGTGCAAACTCGGCGCATGAGCTGTTAAGGATCAATTTGTGCCAACATCACTCAGTAATGGGAAGGGTTTTATCTCAGGCTGGGCTCTGCTCTGCGAGCAGCTGAAGGTCCTCACCGTGGCTGGGAGTGCTCCTGGACCCTGTTGCTTCTGACCAGGAGTAAGTTAATTTTGTCTGAAAGCAGATGGGCGTGAGGGCAATGAGATGACCTTTTCCAGCCACTCAGCAGACGAGGAGAAAGCAGCACCCAGGGAAGGGGAAGAAGTAATATCTTCTCCTTACTGCTAGAAACTGGTTTGAAAAGAAGGAACAGTAACAATTAATGTCAAGCAGAACTGTGTCTGAAAATGAATCAGTACAGAAAGGGTGATGGAAACCCTCCGTTCAGATATGGCCTGACCCCTTTCTGTGGGAATTATCAGCTGAGGGCAGCCCAAGGACCAGATCTTATACCCTGCTGTCTTTAAAGCACTGAGGTGATGAGATGAGCAAATGATGTGGAGTACAGGAGGGATGTTATGGTTACCTTTAGTTAAGGGTTATTGAACCCATGTCTGCTAAATTCGTCTGCAGGGATGGAAATACACTATTTAATAAATGGGTGAGCTTCTGGTTAAGGACTCTTAAAGGCTTCTGACTTACCTTTGTGGCAAGTGGGCCTGCAGGAAGTTTGTCTCACAGCTTCAAGATTTAAGTTTTTGACTCTGTTAAGTCTATTAGTAGTGATGAAGAAGGAGCTGGTCCTGCTCCAGCTCCCATCACAGTGACTGATGCCACTGAAATAGGTCAATCGAGCCTTAACGTGGTGCTGTGAGGAGCCCGTCTGACTTCAAAAAGAAATCCTCTTTGAAAAGTGATTTTTGCTGTCCTGTTTACTGAACCTGCTTCATCTCAGGTCTCTTCTCAACAGTCGGCCATGACCCTAAACACAGGCTGTCACAAAGGTTCATTACATCATTTTGGGGGTAAAACGCAGGGGTTGCTGTGCCTTTGCCTTGGGTGGTGAAGCAGCTACACGTGTGATCACAGAAGCGCTTCCATGCTGGAGCCATCAGTGCTATTTTCCTCTCAAACACGGGAGATTTTGAGGGCTGGAAGAAAAATGAGCTGTTCCAGAGGGGAGGGTCTGCGGAGTCTCCTCTTCCCAGTTCCCTCCCAGTTAATTCCAGTGCTGGCCGGCAGCAGGAGCCCGTCCAGGTGCTGCCCCCACCATGGGAACTCCAGCCCCACTCCTCCCTGGGGCTGCTGGTGGCTGAACCTCTCCAGGGCAGGGTCATCCCCTGCAGAAACTCTCCAGTTAGACACTGTGGTCACAAAGTACCTTGAATCCGTGACAAAGGAACAACCAACTTGCAGAAATGTTTATGCCAACAGCCAGAGGCTCAAATGCCACAGAAATGGGGTTTGCGACCAGAAATGGCTGGAACTTGGTGTAGAGGAGAGAGGAGTGTGATGGTGCCAAGGCTCGGACCAGTTCCTGCACTAGCTGTCACCTCCTGGACAGTTTACTGCATCTTCCAAGCTCCAAGAGACATGCCTTGGTGTTGCAGGACCCAGCTTTGGGTGTCTCCTCCCTTCAGTGGAAATAATACAAATTTTACTCTGGCTTCATGGTATTTGTTTGTGCAATGTGAAGGAACTCAAGGGAAATGAAGTGTCTCCTCCCACATAGCCTGGCATTGGTGTGCTGCATGACACGTTTGTGTCCACAGGAATGGAGTAGTGTGATTTTTCACCCATGAAATAATGGCCAGATCCCTCATTTTAATATGAAAATGAACCCATGTGTTCATATGGAGATGATTCCATGATGGGTCTGAGGAACATTGGGAACCATCCAGGTTGGACACGGCACGTGAAGAAAGATGTGGGCCCATGGGGGAGGATCAATAAGGAACAGCAGAGACAATCAGGGATCTTGTCGTGAGGAGAGATGGAAAGAACTGGAAATGTTTAGATGGGAGAAAAGAGACCAGGGCACAGGCCAGCAGTCTCTTTTACATCTACTGTAGCTCCACCAAGGAAGGAATGAACTATTTCCACAGCTCTTGCAGACAGGACTGGGAGTGATTAGCCAAAATTACAACAAAGAGGAGCAGTTAGATATAGAGGGGAAAATGTTCTTTTTCTACTGTGTATTGAGAGACCTGGAAATCATCAATATTAGAGGTTTTTTAGTAACAGACAAACCACCTGAGTCTACTTGATCTCATGTTGGGGTACAGATAGAAGTTAGTTGGTCACTTGAGGTTCCTTTCAACCCTACATGTCACAGTTGTCACATACTATTAAATGACTTACAATGTGCTATGTAGTAACTTTTAAGATCAGGACTTCAGGGGCAAATGTTAGAACAGAGGCGGAGTCCTCATTTTTTTGGAAGATGACCACAGAGAGATTGGGCCAATAACATCAGATTTCAGCAGCTTAGTACAAGCCTAGATCATCCAAAAATGGCAATCAATGCATAAATAATCCATAATTAACAATTCATTTAAAATGGATCTTTTGTCCCATCAAAACTGTCTCAGAAACATTATTTTCTCTTTTCCTGTTAAACTTCCCAGCAGGACTCTGGCCGTTGTGCAGCCAGAGGGCTGGAAGCATCGTGGGACAAAGAGGGGCAGCAGGCGAGGGCCAGGGTGACATGTCTGGGGGTGCTCCCTGCACAGAAAAAGGTTTTATTTTTGTAGGAGTGGGGTGGGTTTTTTCCCTTCCTAGAACATCGAAACAGATGACCCTAGAATTGCTACTGCAGTTCATCTTACCTTATTCTTCCTTGGTTTAGGCCCTTCATTTGCAGTCAGCTTTTAATGGATCATCTCGAAAATGGCTTGAGGTTTCTTCATGGCTTTTCATTACAAAAAGAGCAAACGGATGCATTGGGCTGGAATTGCGTTTATTATAGATTAAGGACAACACTGCCTGGAATAATAAATCTCTGCGAGGCAGAACCCAGTGTTTGTGTGCTTTGGTGTGTGTTGCGGTGACTGGCGAAGGGTTGGGTTTCTTTGCCATCTCTCTCAGGTCAGAAGAGGAAAGGCAAAAAGAAAGAAGAAGGAAAAAAGGAAAGGGCAGATGAAGAGCATAAACACAGGATTCCCGTTGGGGGTTGCTGCACCCTGAGCAAATGGTGTTGAGAAACCTTGTGACGGGCCCCGGGAGCCCGGGTGGTTTGTGCACAACTCACCAGAAAAACATCTGTATCTTTACTCTCTCCCCCCTCGACCACAGATAAACTAAACCTCTTCGATTAATGGCCACGGCCCAGGCTCAACAGGGAAAACGGGCTCGTAAGTGATAAAGTAAGATCCTTTTAGGACTCTGAATTTATTTAGACTGGTTCTTACATTCAAAAGCCAAGAGCTCTGAAGAAATATCTAGGCTATTGCTTTCAAATGCTTCCCGCTTTTGAAATGAAACTCTCATTGTATTTTCATTACACTGACACGATACGTTAATGCACTTCTGCACAAATGTGGGACAAAATGGCAGTTTTGAAAAGAGCCTTTCCTATGTATGAATTTTTAATGCCACGTACAATAAATATATGTAAATCTTTTCAAATTCAAGTTACAGAGTAACTGATCAGCTAGAATCTAGAAATAAACCATCGCCATACACTTTTTCCATTATCTGCCCATCGATTCCAGTCGGGTTTGCAAAGGCTTCCCAGTCTGGAGCAAAACAATTCCAACAAAGTTCTCCTGCTCCCCTCTCTGAATCTCTGGGTGTGCAAAGTGAGGGTTCAAAGTGTGTTTACCAGAACAGCACTGATCCAGCCCAAAATACGTATCTCCTCCCACCTGTGTGAGTCCTCAGAGAGCGGCAGAGGGAGGCGGGGGGGCAGGATGGGTTGGTGTCTGCTGCAAATGGGAGATGAGTCCTCCCGTGCAGAGCCACTGCCTCGCCATGCAGAAGCCATGGTCCAGATAGATCAACTTCATCTCTGGGATCTTCCCACCCATCTTCATCTAAGGTGGTTGGATTCTGTGAGGAGCCTGGCTCAGGGCAGCTCAGCACCTTTGTTAAGGGTGAATTTTCCATCAAGTACACATTCCTGAGCAGGCAAAATTCATCCCATTAGTCATGTCTGTGCTTGCTCTTCAGTTGAGGAATATTTTTTACTGTAACTGCTCTCTGAGCTTGGTTAATCATTTCCCTGGCAGCAGAAAGGCAAATTGGGTTAGTGTTGGGTTGATGGTTGGACCCAATGATCTGAAAGTCTCTTCCAACCGAGACAATTCTACGATTCTATAACTATAGATACTTCAGAAGGTGTGCAGCTTTAAAGGTCTGACTCTTCATGATTGTGAACTCCAAATGCTCTCTCCACTGACTCCTTTGTGATTTAAACCTAGTGAAGATGCAGAGTCTCTCATTTGTTTTCTGGGAGCTGGATTCTGTTTTCCATTTAGCTGATCCCACTGCAGTTCTTTAACTACAGCCACTGGTGCAGGATCCATGGTGAAGGCTGGTATTTTAACTCCTGGAAGTTGATTTGCAAAGAGTTTGGTTGTGAGGAAGGGTCTGTCTGAGGCAGGAGGATGCAGGCTGTGGGGCACCTCACACTTCAACCTTCCCAAGAAAGTCAATCCCAAGACTCATGTGATGGTTTTGTCATGGGTCTGTTGTGCCATCCCAAACCCAACTGTATAGAATCACAGAATCATCAACTGGTTTGTGTTAGAAGGGATCTTAAAACCCATCCAGTGCCAACCCTGCCCTGGACAAGGACACCTCTCACCAGACCAGATTGCTCCAAGGCCCCTCCAAACTGCCCTTGAACCCCTTCAGGAATGGGGCATCTACAGCTTCACCGGGCAACCTGGGCCAGGCTCTCACCACCTTCAGAATCAAAAATTCCTTCCTAGTATCCCATATAAATCTCCCCTTTTGGTTTACAACTGTTCCCTCTCATCCTATGCTTCCCCTCCCTGATCAAGAGTGCCTCCCCAGATTTCCTGAAGCCCCTTTAGGGACTGGAAGGGGCTCTAAGGTCTCACTCTCTTCTCTCTGGAGAAGGAGCCTTCTCTTCTCCAGGCTGAATCCCCCCAACTCTCTCAGCCTGTCCTTACAGCAGAGGGGCTCCAGCCCTTGCAACCTCTTCGTGGCCTCTGCTGGACCTGCTCCAACAGGTACTGTCCTTCCCAGTGTACCCCCCAGTGCTCACCATACCAGGGGGCAGGAGCTGGGCTGGACTTCAGATCCACTGTTGGAGCCATGGTGCGCTTTGTCCTGGTGCTTTAGGGTCTCTGAGGGAACGCAAACATCTGTTTGGAGATGTGTCCTCTGGAAGAGCAACACTGTGCTTGAAATGCTCTTGTTTATCTCATTTCCAGTTAAATTGGACTAACACCATTGATTTGTATTGGCAGCACAATCTGAGCTGCATGTTGTTGCTGCAATCACATTTGTAGAAACACAGGTGACATTTAGGGATTTTCTCACATATAATCATTCTTAGTAGAAAACAGAGCATGAAGCAGAAATTGAAATGGGCTCTTAAAGGACAAAGCTGGTACAAATGACTGACTCCATTCCTGCGAGTTTCATCAGCACATCCCTAGAAGTGTCAAAACAAACCAAAACAAAACACACAAGCCCTGCTCCAGTTGCTCCCTCTGGCTGATTGGGTGGAAAATTTAAATTGCAGAAGCTGAAGGATGGTACCTGCCCATCCTTACCTCCATGGGAACCCATCGGGTGTGTTCCTATGCTCCATAGAGGGATGGCTGGAAGAACCACTGGCATTGACCCACGAGGGTCAACATTCAATGAGGAGATGGAGAGTCCACCAAGGAGACCATTTGGAGGGCAAGGAGCTCCTCAGTTGGAGGCTGAGGAGCCCAGTTGGATGCCAAGAAGCCCAGTTGGAGGCTGAGGACCTGGTTGGAGACCAAGGAGACCATTTGGAGGGCAAGGAGCTCCTCAGTTGGAGGCTGAGGAGCCCAGTTGGATGCCAAGAAGCCCAGTTGGAGGCTGAGGACCTGGTTGGAGACCAAGGAGCCTGTTTGGAGGCCAAAGAGCCTGTTTTGAGGCCGAGGAGCCAATTTAGAGGCTGAGGAGCCCAGTTGGATGCCAAAGAGCCCGGTTGAAGGACAAGGAGCCTGGTTGAAGGACAAGAAGATCGGTTGAAGGACAAGGAGCCCATTTAGAGGCTGAGGAGCCCGGTTGGAGGCTGATCCCAGTGCACGGTCAGGTGGAGTGTGTGCCACCTGCCCATCCTTGTTCCCATCAGCTGCTCCACAGTGTTTGTTCCCTGATCTCGAGGCACTTCCGTTTGTTGGACAGAGAGGGGAAACATCTGCATTTCCATCCAGAGGAGCTGCTTGTCGTGCTGTGCTCAAAACACCCTCAAATGCTGTTTTCTCTTTCTGTCTTTCCACTCTAGCTAAATTATTGAAAAATCTGTCAAAGAGTTTCACACATACGTTTGGCCTTAATTAAGGAGAGAGAAGGTTTTTTTAATTGATTTTAATATTATATTACAAGTACAAAGCATTTCCAGCAGCCTGTCATGGGAAGTCTAGCGCAGGGGTAGCTGGGGCTCAGTGCTTCATTTTCTTTTGCTCTCAGCCCAGATCTCTAAGGAAACGGGACGTCTGTGAGAACACGATTTGTCCCCAGTTAATAAATATTGAATCTTCTGGATATTTCAGCCAAAGTTGACAAGGAGGAGAAGGATCAAATGTTGACTTATGGGCAAGTGTCTGTTGGGAGTTTTACCCTTAGATACTAGTGTTCCTCTGCTCATGGCATGACTTGATCTTAATTCTTTTCTTTTTCCTTCCTGAGATCCTGTACCGCACAACCCACTGCCAAAATAATGTTTTATGGTTTTGTTCTGAAGGCAAAAACAAGACTTTGCTTAAAAAAAAGGCAACACAAAAGTCAGTGCCAGCCTTTATAAGGCTCAATTTAATGCCCCCAGTTGTGCCCTTTCCCAGCAGCAGAGCTACCTGCACGCTGGTGGATTTTTCAGAGGATGTTTTGCAGTAGCCAACTGTTACTTGGAAGTGTTTAAGAAGTTTTTTCCTCTTTTAACAACCTGTTAGCATTGTCAATAAGAAAATACTGACAGTAATACCTGGGGCAATGTAATGTCTTCCAACTGCTGTATGTAAAGATGTTTTATCATTTCTTTCTCCCTAGAACAGTGATTTGTAATATAATCAGAATTTTTAATTACCTCCCTTTTTTTTTTTCCCAGAATATGTTTCAGCTCCAGATTAAACCCCTGAGAATAAAATGTAATAGAATCATAGAATGGTTTGGGTTGGAAAGGACCCTTAAAGGGCATCTCATTCCAACCCCTGCCCTGGGTAGGGACACCTCCCACCAGACCAGGTTACTCAGAGCCCCATCCAGCCTGGCCTGGCTTGTTCCCAGGGGTGGGGAATAAACCCAGTGTGAGGAAAACTGCAGCAGTAGACCTAGGAAAGAACAGTTTTTACTCAGTTGCTCGTGTTTGTGATTTCAGTGGAGCCAAAATAGGTCTGTATCACGGCCAGCATCAGTCTAGGACAAAACACAGCTGTGGGTTTTGGCTTCCACACAGAGCAGAGCTCAGGAAAAGAAGGAGCAGGGGACTGAGAAGTGTTAAAGGCAGAGGGTGTACAGTCAGAAAGGTTTCCTAATGCATTGCTGTTAGCGAGGTGTTAATGTTACCAGCAGCCTCCCCTCAATAAACAGGGATGGTGTTTCAAAGGAACTCGAAAATTAATGTCCCCAAGTCCTCCAGAGGTTGGAGGGAAGCAGATCCTAATTCCCTGGGCTCCTCGACCCCTCCAGCCCCTCTGAATGCTCGTTTAGACTCATAACAGCTTTCCCACGTACAGAGTTTGCTTTCAGTCCCAGTTTATATCTTCGTGCAAAGTGCTGTAAATAAACTGTTATACTAATAAATACTTGCTGTTCATTTTATTAGAAGAAACCAAATAAATGGATACCCAGAATCCCGGCAAATCGATTTGCTCCTGTAATTCATACAGATCAAGAGATATTGTTTTGAAAACTTAAAATTCACTGAAATCCCTACAGTACTGGCAAATCATTTGTTTTCTTATTAGTGAATATTGTTGATGCTGGTCGTATCAGAGCTCTAAATGAACAAACCCACTTACAAAGAGCAGCGTGAAATGCACATGATTTGAGAAGTAATGCAAGGCTTGTCCCGGGCTCCCAGGGAGCAAAAGCATCATCTCCCTCCATCTCCATAAGTTTTGGATCAGGACCCAGTTGCAGAACTTTTGTTGTTGTGGAATTTCATTCCCGATTAACAGGTGTGCATTTATGGGCTCCCACTGTTCTGTGGAATATATTGCAGTGTTGTATAGGAGCTGTAATCATGTTATGTTGTAATCAACAAATGTCAATCAGGCAACTCTTAGTTTTACAGGTCCAAAATGAATTCTGTCTCTCACAACATCTTTGCAAAAATCATTGCAGTAACCTTTAAATCTTTAAGAGTAACCCAAAGGAAGTCTGTGGCATTCAGAGCTTTTCTCCAGTGTCTGACCCCCCAACAAAAAAATTCAGAATAAATCAGAGTTTCTATCCCTGTCCTCATGTGTTGATACTGTTGTATGGTAGGTCATCTCATGGGGGTCTGACTGCCAGGTATTGACTCCCTTCATCAATGGTTTATTGAGAATCTCATGGTTCTCTTTATGGTTTTAAACTGAAAGAGGGGAGATGGAGCTGAGATGTGGGGAAGAACTTGTTTGCTGTGAGGGTGGTGAGAGCCTGGCCCAGGTTGCCCAGAGAAGCTGTGGCTGCCCCATCCCTGGAGGGGTTCAAGGGCAGGTTGGAGGGGGCTTGGAGCAACCTGGTGTGGTGGGAGGTGTCCCTGCCCAGGGCAGGGGTGGAACTGGATGATCTAAAGTCCCTTCCAACCCAAACCATTCCTGATTCTATGATTTTGTATAAGGTGGGTAAACCCAAGGAAACTCCTCTGGGTGGTCTGTCAAAGAATGACTTTTCTCCTACAAGGACCAGAGATGGACTCTCATCTCCTGATGTTATTCCTGTAGCCAACAGCTCTTCATCCTGCTTCTCTGCTAGTTTAGGGCTGCTGCTGTTGTGACTATTGTGTTATGACAATGGCTTGGTCCCTGGTGGTTAAACTGGCTGTGTTTGCTCTGAGGAATTTGGTAATAGTAATCTGTCCTGGGCATGTCACAGCTGCAGTTTGGTGGCCTCAATGACATTCCTTTCAGTCACAAAACAGGTGGGTTTTTTTCCCCCAGTGCTGTATATGCATTATTCATAGCAATCCAGGCTGCATCCTGTTCAAAACCTGAAGTGTGGCAGTTTCACACACTTGCTGTAATTGTGCTTTATTTTCACCCTTACCAGAAACCTTAGTGTAAAGGTACAAAAGCAATAATCGGGCAGAAGGATCCCAGCAGATCTAAGCTATATTCATGTGAGCTAATTTGTGCTGAGGACTACAGGGTGTCTTTCATCTTGTCTGATGAAGTCAGGAGGTCGGTGACAAGGAGAAGAGGAACACAAAGTGGTAATTGGGCTGCAGTGATTGGATTAGGTGGCTGGTGCCCTGGCCAGCCAGCCCAGCTCCTACAGGTCACACACAAAGGAGCTGAACTGAGCCAGGACAAAAGCTCAGGCTTCCACGGCGCATGAGGAAGGAGATATAAAACGGACAGGTCTAGTTTGTGGCTGGTTTTGTAACAAATGGCAGATCTTCCTCAAGAGACCTTTCTTTTCTTTACAGAGATTTCCATCTTTTGTAGCACTGATTGTCACCTTCATGCCCACACCACCATCTCTGCTCATCTCTGTCCCTTTCCCACACCAAGTGTTTTGCCAACAGGGAGTTGAGCCAGGGAGAAGAAGGGACTTGCCTGGCATCGCCCTGCTCTCACGTTTCCAAGGTTCCTTAGTGGTCCTGACAGCGACTGCCCAGTTTTTATCTGCCAGCTCCATCTTCAAGGTTGCTTTTTTTTGTTGTTCAAGGTTGCCTGGAGGTTCCATTAGCAGAGTTTACCGAGCACCCTCACCACCCAGTGGCATCTGTCTGATGCCAGGGAGATAGCGTTAAAGCAAAGAGAGGAGGAGGAAAGGTTGCCTGTGTTGGGGAAGCGAGCGGGTGGGCTCGGGGAGCACTCGTTACTCAGTGTGGCTAATTTACTGCCCGATTCGTCAAGGAACAAAAAGGTCACGGAAATGAGAGAGTGCTCCATCTGTTTTTATTATTCTCCAAGCCCAGCGCTGTGCTTTGCCGTGTTAAATTATATGCAGCAAACCCCTGACAGAGGAGATAAAACAATTCATTTGCCATTTGAGGTAGACTGTTTTTGTTGTAAACAGTTTGATGGGCTGACATTGACGGTTTTCCCGGATTTAAATCTTAGAGGCACCCTGAGGTTTTCTCAGCATGACTCAATTACTGAACCTGAATTTTAAGTAGAATCCCTTTATGTGACAGTTGCCATTGAACGGTGTCATGGGGAGGGGGCGGAAGCTCCAAAATGTCAAGTTGTCCCTCGGAAAGGCTCTGAACGACAGATAAAGCGGGACCACAGATGGTTCCCGAGTCAGGACCCGCTGGAGACCCACCAGGAGCTGCCCGCAGAAGCAGATGTCCACCGTGCTGGCTCGCCTCTCCCTCTGCCCCAGAATTCCTCTTTTTGGAAAACATTTAAAGTTCACATAAATTATTCTTTTGGCAAAGGGTGACTAACCTGCGACTCGAGGAGATGTGGTTGAGTCTGGACAGTGATGAGAATAATCCAGATGCAACGGCGTTGTGTCCTGCAGACACCTGGTTGGGGAACCGACAGATATAAGAGGGAAACGATGGCACCAAGTTCTGCAGAACATGGGTCCTGGCCACCTACTGTCACTGTGCTCTCCCCAACATCCCCTCTCTGACCCCAGGCCCTCACCCATGTCCCTCAGCAGGGAGCAAGAGCCAGCACAAGGTTCAGCTGGTTCCCAAAGCCCCAGGTACTGATTAGCTGGCCTCTGTCCTGCTAATTGGCCTTTTGGCGGCTGCCAATATGATGAGTGAGTTTTTTCATGCCTTTGCTTCCATCTATGCACCGCTTTTGAGCTCTTTCTTCTTCAGTCTGATTCAGTCTGATTTTTCACCAAAAGTGGATGGACTTTGTTGTGCCTTTGATCCTCCCGTTGCCCCTTTGTGTTTTGTAGGACTGTCAGAAGCGGGGGGCCTGACAGATGGCAGTGGGCAGCTACACCAGCACATTCACCTCATCACCAGCACATCAGCCTCATCCGCTCAAAAAGTCTACAAACAGGAGCAGAACACACACAGCGGGAGGGAAAACCTGTTTGGGTGATGGTGGGACTGTTCCCTGCAGGGCAGAGGGACCGTTCAAAGCTGGGCAGCCAAAAAGCACGTCCTGAGTGTGTTTGGGTGCAGCTCCCTGTGATCTCTCATTTCTTTGATTTTCTCTTTCATTTTTCACTTGTTGAATAAGCCCAAGGAGTAAGGCACAACATGAAAAATGGGATGACGTCCTTCCCCAAACTTTTCCAGGCTTTTCTACTTAAATAAATAACCAAATGTTACTAATATTTTGCGCCAAAATCTCATTTTTTGGTATGAGCAGCTTTTGCTGACATCCCTCATCAACAAGCTTCATATTTTTCTTTCTCCTCAGCATTCCATTTGCTTTTTGCCTCTCTCCTTCACCTCCATCTACACCTCTCTCACATTTTCACCAACGTGCCTGGTGCTCCCTGACGACTCCTACACCGTGCCATGCACAGGGAAGGGGGGCACAGTCCCATCTGCTGTATGAAACACTTGTGCCACAGCTCTGCTGTCAGTGGGGGTCACCTCTGGTCCTTGGGGTACCACATCCTGGGTTGTGAGCCTGCGACTATGCCCTGTGTGTATTGATGAGCATGAAGCCCATGGGTTGAGCAGGGCCACAGTGTCCTCATGTCCTTGGGAGCTGTGGGACAGACCAGCAGGTGGATTGTTTATCTGGTTGTTCAGCAGATGGAGGGGTCCAAGGCAAGGTTGGACAGGACTTTGAATGACCTGGTTTAGGGGAGGTGTCCCTGCCCAGGGCAGGGGTGTTGGAACTAGATGGTCTCTAAAGGTCTCTTCCAACCAAACTGTTTTGTGATTCTATGATTTGTGAGCTCTTGGCTGTCTCCAGCAATTCTTTGTAGGAGGTGATCCTGAAAGCGTTGGAGGTCCACCAGTGAGAACGTGGCCACGTCTGACTGCCCTTTCCACTCAGTGTACCCAGAGGTAGCAATTTATGTCTGATCAGTTATGGTTCTTCTCTCAGAGACACATTTTTCATCTGGTTTGTTTCCTTGCTGATGGTCTGCCACCCCATCTGTGATGGAAGTTGTTTCCATGGCTGTTTCAGCCCGTCCGACACTGTCCCGCGCTGCCCTCAGACATAGTTCCCTGGCTGTGACCTGGCTATAACCCTGCTCCCTCTCACCTCAGCGTGGTGCATTTTAACCAATCTTTATAACCATTCGTTCAGCCCCACGTATGTTTGAGATCCAGAGGTGTTCTGGTTAAATGCATCCTGTTGCCAGCTTTCTTGGCTGAGCACCCAATCCTGTCCTCACTTCTGTACCCATTTCATTACCCATCCTTTTTGGCCTTTAAAATGTGTTTTCCCATGTAGCTTCCTTCCTATGAAAACTTTCCCGGCTTTTAGTTGCAGTTCCTTCTCCTCTCTCTATCCAGCCATTTCCTTCCTGTGTGGAGCAAAGTGCTCTTGGAAATGACAGATTTCCATGTTACACATTTTTATAGGTCTCCATGTAGCAGATTAGCTCCTGGCAAGCCTCTCTGCGGGTAACTCTCATTTCAGATAATTGGCAAAGATTTATCTTTAAAGGTGTCTCGCTACTGATTTGGATGCTTTTTGAATTGAGTTCTCAGATAAGAAGTGATCAACCCACTGGATAGTGCTCAGAGAGGAGACCCAGTATCTGCTTTACCAAGGTTAAAGCTCTATTAAGTCTATAACCATTTGTTTTTGACCCAGCTACAGTATTTACAGTAAGACTCTATTTTTGTTTTGATCCAAAGAGATAATAAATATCCTCAAAGAATATTTCAAAAGAACAGAATTGATTACAGACCCCTTGAAGCTGGTATACGGTCTGTGAATATGCATGTACCTCTTTGTCATTGAGTCCATTGTGAAATTTAAATAAATGTTATAGCTTCTTATTAGACAGCTTTTGCTTCCTCAGATTAATACCACAGATAATGTAGGTGTATATATATATATAAAATTGACAGGACATTTATTTCTCTTTCCAGTGGCAGAAATCCATTAGAAGTAAACAAATTCTTTACCCTTATCAGGGTGCTTTGTGTTGTCTGCGTTTGGAGATAAAGCTCCCCTATTCCATCACGGGGCGGGCGCCTTGGGAGCCGCGCTAAAGGGGGCTGCAGAGACTGGGGATTCGCCCGAAACACAGGGTGCATGAGAGCTTACAGTCCGTGGCTTCTTTTAGACTTCTCCTTTGCTTGTTCGTGAAAGAGCCGTGGTTTTCTGAGCGTTGGAAAAGCCCCTCTGGCTTTGTCCCAAGCCCGGTGCAGGTCGGAGGGGTTGTGCGAGTCACGCGGGGACGGGGCTCTTAATTAGTGAGCACTCTGCCGCTGAAATCGCTGCTGCTTTATTTGGGGATAAACCCCAATTAGGCTTCCAACGCTCAGAGGTGTCCCCCATAGTCCTGCGGTCAATTTGCCTTCCCTATTCCACCGAGTGAGCCTGATCTTCTTTTCGAATCCACCGAGAGATGCTGCCCTCTGTTAAATTGCTTCCCTCAGCATCGCTGTTGTTCGGATGCCTTACCATGCCCTACGGGGTACAATAAAACGACTTTCAAGATAAAATATGTATGCACAGGCAGGGCACAGTGGTCGTGGGAGACCAGAAGAAAGAAATTACATTTGTAGAGGGGAAGAGAACCAGCGCACAGCGAGGGCTTTTCTTTCCAGCATCCACTAAACCTGCAAATGTATCCAGAGGTCTCATAAATGGGAATGATTTGCACAGTAGTCGTACATTTATTTCTGCTTAGCTTCTGGCATCATCCAGTGTCATCCTTCACCAGAGAGTCTATAAGTATCAGTCAATCTTGTCATTTTGTGTTAGGGAAAGAGCTCAGCTCTGAAACAGTTCCTCATGCAGTGCTCAAAAAAAAAGGAAAAACCCAAACCTAAACTAACTGGCTGCAAGGACGGGAGTGATCCTGGTGCACAGGGGTGTCATAGCACAAAAAGTGGTGGTGCATGCTCTGAGGTAGACCTGTCTGGTGGGGGGGAAATGGTGAAGCACAGAAAGGTCTTTCTTCTTTGGTGGAGCAGGGCTGGGAGGTGTCAACCCAGGAGAGGTTTGGAGGAAGGGTTTGAGACCTCAGAAGCAGGAGAGTGTTCCCTCCTGGGCAGTGGTGCCCAGCTGAGGGTGGCAGAGCCCTGGCAGAGGCTGCCCAGAGAGGTGGTGGAGTCTCCTTCTCTGGAGACATTCAAAACCTGCCTGAACATGATCCTGGGCAACCTGCTCTGGGTGGACCTGCTCTGGCAGGGGGTTGGTCTCTTCCAACCCTGTATCATCCTGTGATTCTGTGTGATCCTGCAGAGTTTGCAGCCAAAGAGCTCAAAGGCCATGCAGGTTGGGGAGTGGTGAGACCATCATGTCCTTTGAAATCTCTGGTCCTCCCCAGTAACAACTCTAACAACTCCCCTCCCCGCTGACTGGCTTGGACTAGAGAAAGAGGTATCTATTTTTTTTTTCCTTTGCTGTTTTTGAATTTACCGATAGCTTGTTGATTATGGTTGACATGGATGAGTTATTTTTAACTCTTAATGAATTACCTAATTTACTAGTTATTAACTGTTAACAAATTACATTCTGTAGTTGCAAAACCCTCAGAAGCCCTTCAGGAAATAAATTCTTTGCAGAATATGAACTGGGAACACACTGATAGAAATAATTACACACGAAGCTAATTATTGGCTTTGGCCCATGTTTGAAAAATCACCTCCAGACCATTACATGAAGAGAGTGGTGGCCTGCAAGGACTCACAGTAGAAAATCTCCCAGGAGTAGTGCAGTCCCCTCCTGGGTCTGAAGCATCCTTTCAGTGCAGGTTGTAGCAGAACAATTCCAGTTTGTCCTCCCATCTCTCTCTGCTTCCCGAAATTCAGGGAAATTCAGGGAAATTCATGTCGTTCTCCCTCCATGCACCCCCAAGGTCTCTGTGCATCTCATGTCTACCATCTACTGCCATCTCCAGTGGTGAGTGGTGAGAGCCTGGCCCAGGTTGCCCAGAGAAGCTGTGGCTGCCCCATCCCTGGAGGGGTTCAAGGGCAGGTTAGACAGGATTTTGAGCAATCTGTTCTGGTGGGAGGTGTCCCTGCCCAGGGCAGGGGGTTGAAACTGGATGGCCTTTAAGGTCCCTTCTAATCCAAACTATCCTATGATTCTGTAATGTCTTCCCCATTTGCCTCTTTACTTCCCTTCTCACCTGGCTCTTGCAGCTCATTGACTCTTGGACCATCTCTCTTGGCCCTTGTTCGATCTTGCTCGTGAACTTACCCCATTTTCTCTTCTGAGGTCTCTAAAGCACTTTCTAGAATCGTTCCTCAGTTCCTCTCTTCTTTGGGAGTGCCTGGTTTTCTTAATGCCTATCACTGACCTTTAACCTGCCGGTCCCTGCACCTTTCCTTATGATGACTGTCCCCATTCTTTAGTCCTTCGCTTTCATATGTGCATTTCCCCTAAACCTCTTCTTTTCATTGAGCTCCTGACTGGGTATGAACTTCCAGCCCTTGGACCCGTGGAGCAGGAGGAAGGTGGAGCTGAGACTGGCTCGCAGCACCCAGCACCATTTCCAGTGAATTGAGCTTTTCTATTTTTCTATTTTCCATTGAATTCTGTAATCTTGGGCCCCTGAAGACCTGGAAGATTACCTGAAGTTTTTGGATGAATGACAGCAAAACAGACAAATGGGAAATTACAGTGTTTAGTAGGAGACCTCACTTCACTTGATCTGTGAGAGTTAGGAAAAGTTCACATTTAAGAAACTGCCTCTGTGTTCAGAAAACAGCCTCCAGTGGCTTTACTCCCAATAACTGTGATCCATAAGTCAATTTTCAATCCCCTTATCGTAGGTGATGTGCGGAATATGAAAGAAACAAGGCATCACAGTATTTGTCTTTTATTTTTAAGAGTATAATAAAAGATTTATGGCACTCGTGGTCAATGGGAGGAAACTTCAAGGTCATTGAACGTGTCAGAGCACCAGAGAGTATCAGCAAAGCTGCGCATGGGCTCTGGCACAGCAGGGCCCAAGCACTTACCCTTCTAATGGAGAAGAACGAATGTTAATGTGTCAGTATCTCAATTCCAAATTGTAATTGTAGTGGTATGTGATGTAGCCTGACTGGCAGGTGAGAAATAAGTGCTTTAGAGCCATGTTCCTTCGTGCATGAAAATGTAAAAAAGTGATGTGTGAGAGTCATTGTGAGTTGCCAGGAGCCGGATCACGGGGAGGATGGAGAGTGGGAACCGCTCCCTCCGCGATGGAAAATCACAGAATTCCCTCTCAGCCGGTTCAAACAAATACCATCTTGTTTTACACTCCAGTGCCTTCAATTGCCTAAGAGAACAGCATTTTTAAACATCTAATTTGAATCATCTGACCTACTGTTGGGCAGCTTTATGTAGTTTTACTGAGCAAAAAATTAAGTAATCAGTAATGTTTCAGGCTGGCGGTGCGGTATGGCATACTTAAGTTTGGTGTGATAATGTTTCTTTTTCCCAATATGTGCTTTTCAATTGAATACTTGACAAAGCCTGTGGAGATATTAAGCTGATGGAAAACTTCAATATCTGAAAGTTCTCCTCTCCGAGTATTGAGTGTGCATTTCTTCAGTCTCCTGTAGTGTGCAATGGGATAAGTGCCCTTGTGTTATTCAACTGCAAAGTCTGAAACATATGAATGTGTGTATATGTTTCTTCAACAAATATAACAATCTGACAGTGGCTGCTTAAACTTTAATGCATGGTTTATGACAGACAACAGAATTCACCTCCTTTAGCCTCAAAGCCTTGTTTACGCCCCTCAAATTCGCATCAGGCAATGGGGATGGGGATGGGTCACCAAATTCAGCCCCCTGGGAAGAAACCCTGAGAGTCATGAGTTGTCCAAATCCCTAATGAGTTATTTAATAACAAAGACATAATTTGTTTGGCAGGGGATGATTCTGTCAATGATAAATGGAAAACAACTCTCACGGCCCATGAAACAGGAAAAAAAACCACTTTAAAGTTCACGAGAAAAGTAAAATACTTTCGGTTTTCCGCTGCAGCTTCTTAAAAAGAAGCAGTGTTTTTTCATGGGTTTCTTTTCACTGAAAATGTTCTTTAAAAGTGTTGGCAGTTGTTAAAATGACATATCCCGAGAATGAATAGCTTGTGAAGAACTGTGAGCCTAAAGAGGAGCAAGGAAGGTGGGGATAGAAGAAGCAGAAATAAATTGCCCTATTCATTACTTTTCTTGACACCTTTTTCCACTTCCCATCCGATTGCAGTCTGTGAAATGCAGTTATCCTGGGTCAGCAGCTCCAGGCAGAAGCTCTTTAGGGAGGTCTTCACCTCTCCGGGAGAATCATTAGGCTCATAGGACGAGCATTTACCTTTTGGGTCCGTATTTAACTAGGACTGTTTGAAACACAGAGACCAGCAGCTTCACGTAGATCCTGGCGTTGCAGCAGAAATGCAGGAAATTGCTTCACTAGTGCCTCCATGTAGTAATTTTATCGGAATTGATAAGAAAGGTTTGCTGATTTTCCATCCTTCCAAGGAGGTATGGCAAAAAGACACAAAATCTCTCACTGGGGTGATGATACCAAGACTCCAAAATAAGTATACTCCATTTTTAAGTTTAATCCTAGGTCCCTTCCAACCTAGACAGTGTCTTTTGGTATTCTTCAATTTTTCTCATGTAGATGATGCCTGCAGGGGCTACAATAACCAGGTTTGCAAAGGTGTTAAAGTATTTGATCGTATTTCAAATGTAAAAGTAGTGCTTGGCAGCACTCTGCTTACCCTGAGGCATGTGCCCAGTGTGTTCCAAGCAGGAAAATCAACAAAGTGCAGTGTGAGCCATTAAAAAATCACCCCAAAACTGGGCAGTGATGTTATGTATTTAATAACTTTCTAATATTCTGTGTAAGTTTTTTACTTGTTGGTTTTTTTTTTTTTTTTTTCTGGTCCATGTCGCTGCTGATGAGAAAGACGCCCTGCAGCTTGTTGTTATATTCCTGCTCTCAGGCTGATTTTCCGGGGAGAAGCGTTACTTTTGCTGTCCTCCTTTTCCCAGGGATTTCGGCAGAGGGCAGGGTGGTTCAGGACTGAAACGCTACAACCCAGGCGTGCAGCACCCTGTAGTGCTGCTGAATTTCTCCCCGTGGGCTTGAACTGAGCCCTGAGATTTGCAGCTGGTCCTTGTAATGAACCAAAAAAAATTGCAAATCAAAAGCCACCCTCAACTTCTGAGAGCACTCCCTTTGGTTCATTCTGCCACAGGGTAAAGCAACAGGTTTTTTGTGTGTCTTTTGTGCAAAACTCTAGATCTCACATATTTTGGCTGCTCTGCAGTCACCCGTTAAGAGTAGTATCTGATGAGCCCACGTTGCCTTGAAGGGTTTATTTATATTAGGAAAGCTCCAAGCAAATACAGTCTGACAGTTACTTTGTAACCAAGATAATTTCCAGTGATTTACCATGGTGATTTTGCCTTCCTATTGTTTTCTTCAACACCCCCTTCATCAAGAGCCCGTGAGTTCTGCCAGAGACCCCCCTGCAGGCACTGGCACCAGAATTACATGTTTTACGAGGAAAGTCTCTCTTTACAGCAGCTGGTGATCAGTGTTGCCCTGAAATGTGACTGCTGGGGGTTGAAGAACTGGAAATTATATATGAGTGGGATGGAAATTACCTATCCCTGAAAAAAAGGGACCAGAAGAGCATCTACGCTGCGATGCCCTGGGGTGGCAGCAGTTCCATGTGGTGTGTGAGGCACCTTTTCCACTTATGCATCTGAATTTAACTGACATTTTGTTTTACCAAAAGGTCTTCTGTTCTTGTACCAGGATTAAAAGGAGACATGTCTGTGTTGAAAGGGGTAATGAGTTCACTAATTATCTTGATGCTGAGCCTCCAAGAAGAGGTCAGCTCCTTTCCTGTTCATTCTTTCTGCTCGCTCTCGCTACAACATGGTCAGTAATGACATAGAGAGTGAGGGACTTAGGAGATCTCAACCCCACTAGTGTGCTCCTGCTTGTCTGGGAGTCCCATTCCCTTTAAGAGACATTTCTTCTCGGTGGCACCCACTGAAGGTCCCCACCTGAACACTTCCAATGGAGAACTCCACTGCAGTCACAGGTCTGCCTTCGTTTACAGCACAGTAACTCAGTCAAAACCACTGGCGTTGCAAAAAAAAATGAGGATGGGGTGGGAAGATACTGTTGGTGATGAAATGCCCTGTAGGCATCAGGCAGCTCATGGTGTGGAGCAGGGATGGATGGTCATGGTGGCTGCAGTTGGGCTGGCTGTGCAGTGGCTGCTCTGCTGAGCTTTGGTTGCCCCAACCACAGGTCAGCTGGCCACACTCAGCCCCCTTTCCCTGGGAAGGAAGCAGGTGCCTTTCGAGCACAGTTCATTGAAGCAGGTGGAGATACCTGCATGAAGTTGACATCCATCACACCTGGGGTTCAGTGTCACCATCAAATAGATTTTTCCTGAGCATAAAGAGACGTTGTCCCATAGGAACCCCAAGGACCCTGGGGTCCTTCCAAATCTCTGGTGAGGAATGGGCATTTTGGGGATGCAGTCCTCGTCCTCCTGCAGTGAGTCTCATATGGGTCACCTGAATTTTGTGCCTTTAAGGGACCTCGGGTAACTAGGATGTGGCTGTCTAGGCACTGGTTTGCACCAACAGTGCCACCATTGTGTACACCATTTGTGTACACCATTGTGTACAGACAATGTATATATTCTACTTACAATGTTATGTATAGATAGAGCAGTTGAGGGCCATGCAATGTCTGACATCTGGCTACATCTCATGCCTGCGGGAACAGGAGCCACCTGGCTGAAGGTGCTGTGTCCTGTACATCCTACCAAGAGGGACATTTGGCTGTGCTGATGATTCCCACACCCGCCCTGCATCATGCCCTGGGGACAAGCCCTCTGGTTTAGGTAAGAAAGTGGCAAATCAGACCAGCACAGGGATGTGGAAGAAGTCACCAGGACCAGGCGCTTTGGTCTCACCTGAGACTTCAGCACAGTGCTGTAAAATAACTCCCTCTGAGATGATGAAGCTGGGTTGGGCTGGAGCTGAGGAGCATGTTATGTTCCATGGCAGGGCGGTTAGAAAAACAGAAGGGCTGCTCAGACAATGACAAGCCCTGGGGTAAAAGTGAGACAAAGTGGCTACTTGGAAAAGTCATCCTGATGAGATGAAAAAATTAGACTTGTCCCTGCTGAATGTAGATATCTGGTCATTTTAACTTGGGCAATCTTCTGCTTGAACATTTAATCATGCTAATGCTACATGAGCTGTTATCTATTATTAAACCTCCTAGAGCTTTCAAGCAGCAGGAGGAGAGAAAGCTCAGCAAAGGCACCTCCATCGGCCCATGAGAAGCGCTGCTGGACAAATCCCAGAAAAACCAGCTGTGCTGTGGTGAGAGCTGCATCGTGCCCAGGGAATAAATACCTTAGGATATTTACAAATGAGAGAGAACCTCCAGAAAGCATATGTCTCCGCTAAATGTCTCCCATTAGAAATGCAGAAGTTCCCACTAGTCCTTGGGAAAACCAATTCCATTTCAGTTGTGAAGTCAATATTGCAAAGTACCAAGTCGTAATGGCGTTAATCGTATAGCTCAAGAACTTTTAAACCACATTAGTCTCATTTAATTCAGCTTAAAGGAACACAAAGAGAATTGAGTTCTCTAAACGTGGCTGGATCCATTTTCCAAAATGCCCTTTTGAGTACAATTCATGTTACAGCAAGAGGAAATTTCCCTTAAGCAGCTGTAGGAAGCAGACAGACCCAGCCAGGATTTCTGGCGATGTTCATCCAGACCAATGGGGTGACTCCTCTCTTGAGGAGTTGACAAAATACAGCTAATCTTCATGTATAACCTTCCTGGGTCATCTTCTGGGAGCTTTACCTGTCTGAGGTGTGCTGGGTCCCCCAACGGCAGGTGAACTTTTGCTGCCTTTTTCCCATATGCTTTATATGGGCTGTTATGGTTCTGCTGCAAAGGGGTGATAAAACCCTGGTGAGATACCACGGGAGTGTGTGTAACCACGTAGAACTCCTGCAGAGACCCTCTCGTAGAAATTCAGTCAAAAAATAGTAAGGACTAATAGCTGAAGACTATGTTCAGATGTTGTCATAGACTCATAGAATGGTTTGGGTTAAAAGGGACCTTTAAGATCATTGAGTTCCAACCCCTTTTGTCTTTCTTTGGAAGGTCCTTACTGAGAGATGGGAGCATGATTTGGAAATGTATTACTTATAAACACCTGCTTTGCCTGTAGTATCATTAGTATCATGTTTTAGACAGTTTTTTTTTTCTGTAGGAAGAGACATAAGTTTCATGAAGGGACAGGAGCTTCTTGCTTACAGGGAGAGGTTGGGAGAGCTGACACTGTCAGCCTGGAGGAAACCTAAGGAGGTCTTATCCACCTGGATAAGTACCTGGTGGGAGGGAATGATGAAGATGGAGCCAGGCTTCTCTCGGTGGTGCCTACTGACAGGCAATGGGCACCTGTTAAAAACCATGACATTCCATCTGAACACAAGAAACCCCTGTTTTCCCATGTTGAACACTGGTGCTGGTTGCTCAGAGAGGTCATGGCATCTCCATCCTTAACTTCAACCAGGCACAATTTGGAGCAACTGGCTCTGGGTGACCCTGCAGGGGCTGGGGGTTGGACCAGGTCATCTCCAGAGGTTCCTGCCAACCTCAGCCAGGCTGTGAAGGGCTGAATAGCACCTTGGGAAGCACATCACTCTCTCCAGTTGAACTTGGTAGTGACATTAGAGGCTACTCCTGTGCAGAGACAATGAAGAATTAGTTTTAAAAAAAGTATTTGCTTTTATTTAAAGCTAAAAAAGATTTATAACTTGAAATCTAACAAGAAAATTTCTCAGACATGCAAAACATATCAACAGCTCATTTTGGTTTTGCAACTTTTTAATTTTCTTTCCACCATATGGTTTAAATTGTGTGTAAATTAATATTATTCATAAATGCAGTAAAAATAGGAGTAAGACCAATTATAGCAAAGCATTCACCACCTCTTTAATCTCTAAGGTTATGGGGAAGGCTGTTCTCCTGCAAATTCAATACCTTAACAAAAATGACATGGTGTGCAATGGTTGACTTTTGCCCCATGGTATTTGTCAAGTTTGCAATATTTTACCAACAAATAAACAAAGAGGGAATATTTCCGTGAATTTTTATAAACCAGAGGAAATCTTCCATTTGGCTTCAAAGTGTTTCCAATGCACGAGGGAGTGGGATGTGGTAGGATTCAGCTCCCGAGTTTCTGGTGTCTCAGCCCTTCCTGCCCTCTGTTTTGGGAAGGTGATAATGGCTTTGGGCTGACTGCGGTGCGGCGCTCCCGAGCCACGGGGGCTTCTCCTCCACTCCCGTGAGCAGCCGGGATATTGCTGTAGAGCACATTTTTAAGGGCTCTTTAGAAACGAATAGCTACAGAGGGGTTGCTCGGCAGTGACGCAGCAGTGTACCTGCTTCCATAAATGTTGGTGAATTCCTGGTGAGGAGCGTGGGGTTGAACAGGAGCTTTCATCTCTCCTCCCTCTCCAGCTCCGCTTCTTTGCAGCTGGAGTTTCCATCTGAAATCCCGATCCCTCCCAGCCATTTGGCTCTTTTTTTTTTTCCCCCTCTGAGTTGGCTAAAAGCGGTGTGTTTAGTGAGTGAATGCTCAGGCAGCGCGGTGCTGACCTGCAGCACAGCCCAGGGAGGGTGGGGGGCTGGGGGGGAAATACCTGCAACCCCCCTCCCTGCATCACGTCCTCTTGTGACACGTCCTCTTACTAATTGCATCGGTCAGTTCTACGATGCACAGTGAGACTGGAGACTGAAATTGATGCTCATATTCTAGGTCAGATTCTCGCTGCTAATTATTTGATTTTCTTTATTCTGTGTTGACATTTGGTACATAATTCCTCTAATTTATATCCCTATACCTGGCGTGTGAATCTTTCAGCTGACAATAACCAGGAGTTATTAATCTCACGTTCCCCCTCCTTTCTTGTACCCCCAGGGATGGTCTGTGCACACATCCTCTTCCAGGTTCCGGCTGTTGCTGGTGGGGAGAAGGCAGAGTGTCTGCAGGGCAGGAGCAGGGTGAGCTGAGGGTGGTGTCTCTGCTTCCTAGAATCACAGAATGGTTTGGGTTGGAAGGGACCTTAAA
>BJBW01008425.1:15884-48016 GCA_004320125.1 Scolopax mira | reverse complement strand
CACTGCTTAATTCTAGGACTGCCATCCCCTGAATGTAGGAATGTCACTTTTGCTTACATACAGCACTTACTGCTACTTTGCAGTAAGGATTTGCTGTCTAAATAAGGGAAAGCAAAATTCTTCAAGTTTTTTATACTGGAAATTGGGTAAGCACATACAGAGAACTGAGACTTAAAATTCCTCATCTGATATATACATGTTTTCTTATCAGCCAAAGTAAACCAATGCATACTTTTTCAGACCATGTTCCTCAGTGCTTAATAACGTTATCCTTGGCACAAGCCAGGAGTATTTGAATTAAGATTTAGTGTGTAAATCCAAATAAAGTCATTTTAAGTCGAAGCCAGACCTGGTTCTTTCAGTCCACTCAGCAAAGGTGCCCTGGTTTCTTAGAGGTGAATGGTTTCTTAGAGGAAATGAATAAAGATTCATTTCCTGCATCTGAGGACTAGGATGTTGGTGGGGACTATTTCTAGAAGCATGTATAGTTCTGTTTGCCTGCTCTCTGTAGTGATCATGTATTCAAAATTTTGGCTTGACATTCTTTGACACATTCTTCTGTCTCTTCAGCCTCATGCAGCCACATACCCTGAGTTTAACGGAATGTTTGGGTTTTGTTTAATTTCCAAATACTGATATAAAGATGGATAGGACAAAAAAAAAACCCAAAAGGTAGAACTCTGTGTTGTGGATTGTTTGCAATGGGTTTAGAGAGAAAGTAAATACAGGATAACTGGGAAATCCCATTTCTAAGTGGAGATTAAAGAAGAAAGATCAGGTGAGAGGAAAAAGAGGTAGAGAGAATAAGCAGCCATGGACAAATGTTTTTTCCTATGAACCCTTCTGATAATCTCATTTCAGCTTGAGATAGATATAGATATACGTTTCACAAATGATGGAAAAATGAAGTTTGAAAGGATCTAGTCTGGGAAAGGTAGGAGAAAGCAGCTCTCTATATTCAAAGAAGTCACTAAAAGAGGATAGATGAGAAAATAAACCGGAACATATCGAAGGATTGCAATTCTTTGTCCTATGTCCACTGGTAAATTAAAAATGGACCACATTCAAATGCCAGGTGGGCATACAAATCCATACTTCGTGACAGAAACATGCTGGGAAGACACAGCTGATGGCTGAAGCGGCTGCCAGACATACTGACTGGTCCAGCTAGTGGTAGTAGGCCTTTAAGTGCCATCAGAGGCACCCAAATATTGTTCAAAACTGAAGCTTTCAGACAACAAGGAATGTCACAGCTGCCTCAGGCTGTGGAAACACTGTGTAGATGAGAGTGCCACTGGTAAAATGACTTCTCCTGAATTCTAGCAGGCTAAACCAAGTCCCTGCTGTTCTGTTGTTACCCAGCTGAGCTACAAGTACAAAAATAAGCTGCTGCCTATCTTGATGAGCATACCTGTAGCTCTGCCTACAATTTGGAAGTCTACCACAAAGAAAATTTTGTTCTGTAATGCCTAGTTTATTCTTTAGAAATCTGCATAGTGGCATGAGAAAAATCACAGGTATCCAAGGAGAGCGTGTTGTGACACAAATTGAGGGGCTGGAGTGATTTTATATAATGTGGAAAAGAGAGAAAACAGTGTATTACTGAAATTTTTAGGTAATGCCAGTAAAAAAATGATAAAAACTGTCACTGAGGGCATAAAATATGATACAGAAAAAATGTAAATTTATGACATAAGGAGAGATTGTATGCAGTATCAGGAGAAACAGAATAATATAATATTTATAATGTCAGGAAAGACAACATTTAAAAAGATGCAAGACAGCTGTAAAAAAAAACAAAACAAATAATAGTGGAAAACAGAAGCCAGGAAAACAGCACCAAAAGAGACCAGGGAGTGACAAGGAAAATCAAGGGAGATGTGTTTTCAGTACATTATTATACAGCGGCAGAGAGACTAAAGGGATCAAAACCTGACTGAACAAAGTACAAGGTACCATAGTTCTCAGTTGCACACTCCTGTAAGATTGCTCCTTGAACAATAATTCTAGTCCAAGAAACTGAAAAAAAATTGAAAACAAGCGACAAGATGTGATTTTTTGAATAATTAAATATATCCATGCGGGTTACAAGATTTCGTGTCAGTGGACATATAACATGATGTCTGCTTGTGCAAGAGATCTTTAAATATTAAAGCAAGAAGGGAATTTATTTAGGAAAGTACTAGGCATAACTAAAATAACACAGGTAAAATAAATATCAGTAAGCAATCATTACACTTCATCAAAATTTATAACTGTGTACTTCATAGCTGATCCTGGCCAGTCGTTTGTGTTACTTTATGAACACTTACATAGCCAGTAGATATACATCAAGGTTACAAAGAAGGTCAGTGAATTGAGAACTCACAGTTCCTTGCAGCCTATGGAATGTGTTTTAAGTTTGATCGTGTTGAGTTCAGTAAACAAACTTACCCTCTGCACCCTAAAGGGCTCCTGCAACAAAACTGGGGTCATCGTGGGGGGACAGCATGAGTCTTGGGTGAGCTGGGCTGTATCTTTCCAGGTGGCTCAGCTCCCTGCATGATTTATCAATACAGTATTTCTCAGCAGAAAACTGGCATGGCTTGTGTCAGTAGCCATGCTTTTCTCCACTGAAGGCTCTCGGAGAGGTTCCTGCACAATGAACTCCGGAAATTCTCTGAGCTTAATCTGGTGAAGCCCAACACCTTTCCATGTGTTCATGATACAGTGATAGAAAGAAAAAAAATATCAGGTAACAAAATTCCTTTCACAGTGAACAGGAAAAATTTCCTGGAGAAAAGCGCTCTGCACAGCTGGAGGACCACACAGATCAACCTCAATTGCCAGAGTATCGCAATGATCTCATTTCCATGCATGATGTAGTTAAAACAGGGAGGTCTAATTAAAGCTTGCCTCGAATGGAGAAATAGCATCAGGAGCAGGGAGAAGTGGAAGGATTGGTTTACTCTGTGGCTATCATCTTAACAGAGATAGAAGACAGACTTCTCAGATTTGAAGAGATGTTCCTTTGGAAACATTACCTTCTGTTTCCTTCCAAATGGACAAACAACGGCCATGAGAACATCCGATTGGAGTAGTTAGAAAAAATCATGACAATCACAGCATGAGTGTTGAAGGACATGGAAACCAAGCTGATTTTTGTCTCAGGGAATGGGACATCTAACTGCTGATGTAAGGTCTTTCAGGAAGTTGTACTGTGCCTGGCCTTGTGCTTATGGCAGGAGCTGCTGAGGGTACCACTGACAGAATGGAAAATTCTGTGTTAAAGAAAACATCTAAAACAAAATTATTGCTCCTGGACTCCGAGGAAATAAAAGTCTGAAATTAATATGTTGTTTTTCTCTGTAACTGGGTAAAAAGGTGCTGCCAACAGTACACCAGGTGGGGTGTAGTATTTCTGTCATCTCTGTCTAGCCACATTTTAAGGTTCCTTGCATAAGCAAGGGTCTGGAGTTCAAATCGATCACTGTTATCAGTGAGGAGAAGGAATTTTCCTCAATGGCTGTAGGTCTCCTTGTGAACAGACAGGTAGGGAACAGAGCTGTGAGCCGAGGCAGGTAAAAGAGGCTATGTCTAATAATTTGCAAGAACTGAAAAACAAACAGATTGTCAATATCAGCTTTCATGGTTTTTTTTACCAGTTCTTCATGCTGCTTTCTATGATTTATCTCATCACCTGAATTCGTCCACACCTACTTGCCTAGTTTTTTCTTCCAGCTAACCTCAGAAATTTTGAATACCCGCTTCTGGGATGACTTGGTGTCAAACAGAAGCCAGCAAGAGGATTTATAATGTTTGCTATTGTCAGTGAACCAAGACCTTGCTCAGACTGCCTAACTCTACATAAATTGGGGAGTGGTGGAAGGGCCCCCGTTGCCTTACTCACTCTGTTGGAAGAACGGTGTTCATCCAGATCATCATCAGACCAGCTCTAGAGCTGGCTGCTGGTCTCCAACACGAAACCTCAGGGACACAACACCAGAGCTATTTCCCAAGGCAGGTGGTCAGTTTAATTTGGCATTGTAAAATATGAATTTCTAAAGACTTGCAGCCCAATTTTCAATGGAGGTATAAATCAGTTGGTAGACTGTTACTGTGAGTGCCGGGGGATTTATTTCTGTGCCTCAGTTGCAGCAGCAGCAAACCTGAATTTGGAAGTCCCAGCTGAGCTCCATCCATTCCAGTGGTGCTTTAAACACATCGATCTAATTCGCTGTCCTCAATCAGCCAGAAGACTCCTTTGTAACCTAAATGATTTCCAGGTTTCGTTTTCCCACTGAGGATATTATTTCAGGTTGTATTTCCCCAACTATGTTAGCATGCATTTTCCAAGCTGAATCCTGTTTTATTTTCGACCCACATTTAAAATGCCCGTGTGTTCTTTCCCTGTCATCCTTCATTTGCAGTTCTTCATCTCTTATGTATATTTTCTTAAACTTTAGTTTGTATATAAATGGATTTAAAACATTGCTGCACACCTTCCCAAGTTTAGCATGTTCTTGGCTAACACTCTCGTCTGTTTGTAGGCACAGAATCAAAGAAGATAAATTTACAGGAGACCTGAAGAGGTCTCCTGGTCTATTCCCCTGCTCCACCATAGCACCAGCACTACCTAGCAGTCATTTGCCTGGTCTCTGCTTAAAAGTTTCCAAAATTAAAAATTCCATTATTTCTCTAGGCAATATATTTTGTCCTATTCTATTAACCAGCCTTACCAACAGAAAAAGTGTCACAGTGTTTAGTTTACCTTTCTCCTGAAACTCTTGCAATGGCTGAATTATCACCACTTTGACCCTTCATCTTAACCAGCTTTCATTCCAGTGTCTTCTTTCAAGTTGACCTGAAATCTGTGCCCCCTTGCAGATATGCTTATGAGTAATTTTCGGTGAGGGTGAAAGACAGGAATAGTACTCATTCCCTAACAGTCTTGTTCTTACATTTTGCTTGTTTGCTTCTCAGGTTTAGCTTGAGAGTGGTCCATAAGAAAAGAGGATTTCAGAAGAGATCTCAAGGAAATGCTTGGACTTACCACTTTAAAAAGTTTAACAGCGCAGCCACACAAAGACATCTTAGGAAACATTTTACACAAAAGACACAGTGAAAGCAGATTCTAAGAAATCTCAGTTAAATTTGGCAGTGTAGTGGTTGTAGGTCAATTCTTTGACTTTTGCTTTAAAGCAGCAGGCCAGTGCTGGTGAAGGGAGTCAGCCTGACAGGCAGAGTGACTTCAGCCTGCAACCCTCTGGACCAAATACCTTCCAGAAAACAGAGGGGGGTTTACATTCATCTGACTCTTCCTCCAGACCCCTCGGTGGGGGGCACTCACGGACTGATAAATTCATTATTGTTGCCTTCATGCCCGTTCCTCCCTGGTCTTCTGACCCCAGACCACTATGAAGAATGAAAAATATTTTGTGTCTGCACAAAATAGCAGCCATTGGTCACTAAGCACGTTACTGCAACCATCTTTTTGCTTAATGTGACTCACTGAATAGCCATTGGTTGGTAGCAACTTCTGGTAACTATGGGCCTCAATTGGATCTCATCCAGTCTCTCGCAGACCAATTCAACACTCAGAGAGACAGAGAAATCTTTCCATCGACTTTAAAAAGCGTTAGCTTGGGCTGTCTCCATAGACTTCACCTTCTACTGCAATATTCTGAGCCACTTAGCTGTTCCTTGTAACCTTTTAGAGTCTGTCTATCACCTAGCCACAAGTAAAGCTAAAGAATTCCTCTAAAAATGCCCGGAAAATGTATTTTAATTTTATCTAAATCCAAGAATATTTCACACCTGTGTGTTGTTGAAGACAGTCAGGCCCCAGACACGCCAGAAAGTTTTAGCAGGATTACATAGCACAGGTCAAAGATGACCCCTGGAGGACTAATAATCACTGGCATAATGAGGATGTGGTTGTGATAAGTCTTTAAAGAGAGATCCCACTGCCTTTTGACCAAGGGTTTTACAGGTAACTAAACGGTTTTTGGGAGTTCACAAACTGGGAACCAGGGTTGGCAGAGAGCCGGTGAAGGGCAGGAGGGCAATAGCACTAGTTCTCTTACTGGGGTCAAGGAAAAGCTTTGCTTTGCCTGTTCACCCCTTTCTCTGAGTTGCTTCCAAATCTTTCTCTGGACAGTGGGAAACCGCATGCATCAGCTGATCTCAGAATGACCAGTGTTTGTGTTCTGTTTTTCTTCTACAATTTGCTTGTTCCCTTTTCTCACTTTCTTCCTTTCAGGCCATTCTTTCTCTCTGCCTTTTCTGCTCCTTCACATTCTTTCACCCATATCTCTTTTCGCTCCCATCTGCCCTCTTCCACCAGTTGATTTGGTGCTTTTTTACACGTTGTTATTGTTCCCATTGCAGTAGCACCAATGGGCCTGAACTAAGACTGAGTTCCCATTGTACAGTTTAAATGTATATCAGGAGACAGTCCCCACCCTGAAGAGTTTATGTTGCGAGGGGGCAAGAAAAGAGAAGCTAAACAAGTTTCCCAAGGTCCTACAGCAGATCAGTGGCAGAGCAGACATCAGTGCTGAAGTCTCTCAGACTGGTCTCTCCAGTCTCACACTAGTCTATTATATCTCTTACTTTTTTTCCTGATTTTATATGTGAAAGTACATATTTTGTTCCTGGCAGTCTTGATCATCTGCCCGTGCAGCAGCAGCCTAGGGAATGGCAGGCAGAGTTTTTGCATTATTGCTCTATGATGTTCTCTTCCCACACCTTCTTCCAGACCTTTGTCCTCAAAGTTGAAGCACGTCCTGGGGTTTGCACGTAGAAGTGCTGTTCTGTGTCTGCTTTTGCTCTAAAGCCTTGATTTGCTTGTGCACTTTAGAGCAAGGCTGAGCCTGTTTTCAAAGCCAAACTCATTCACTGCTTTTCGAGCATGCTTATAAGCTTTTAGCACTCTCTGGAGGAGGAGACTGATTGCTTTCTGCTGCTTAAGGGGTGCCATAGCTCTGTGATGTAAGGCATATGACACAGGGAAAAGGAGAAACTAAATCTATGCCATTTACATGTCCTGGGTGCAGCTTGATGGGTCCTCCACAGAGTAGACACTCTGAGTCCTTCTTACATCCAGTCTTGATGATAGAAGGTCACTGAGGGTGGCCTGCACTTCCCACCTCACAATACAGCTGTATCACCAGCTATTCCTCCACTTACTACAGCAAATGGGAAAACTCGGGAATTAACACATTCCTAGAATAAATTCCTTCAGAGCTCTGTTTCCTTTTTAGAATGAGGCATGAATTTATCTTCTTAACCTCCTTCACCTTGCCACCTTTGCCACCTTGGCTTTTGATGGAAACTCTGCAGGCGTACTTCCAAGAGCTTGTGTATGAAATAACCAGGGAGGTACATGCTAAAAAGCACCTTTACAAGACTAATCCTGAGAGATTTTCCCCTCTCCCTCTTCCTTTCTCCTAAATATTCTCCTCACTGGATCTAAACGTAGGGCACTATGACTTCAGCAGTCACCAGGTAAAAAACCAAACTTGTATTTTCAGTCATTTGAACAAGTGCTTGTTTAAATGGTATTTTTCCAGTCCTGTGGAAAGAAAGCTGAATTTATAATCAGTAACTTTGTCAGTCTGGGCTGTATCTAACATCTAAGAAAGGAAAACAAATAAAAAACCCCAAGCCCAGCACACAAGCTTATTGGAGTGGCAAACAGAAGGCATAAAATTAAGAAAGAATCTCTGTGGACCGTTTCCTCTCCAGAGAAAATCCTGAGCTTGGAGACATTTTGACAAGCCAAATGCTGGGGTTGTCTGATTATAGGTGCTGCTGTCAGTAGATTTATTTTGTGGGTCTCTTCAGAGATTATCTCCAGTTCCGTGGTTTTGTATTCTGATGCAGGGCGCGTTTTGTATTTCGATTGCGTATGTGTTGGAGATATTCATTAGGCTTTCAGAAGGATATTCCATAGCTGTAAGCCTTTTAAATCGCATACAATGTGTTTCTTATTTCCCTATGGCATTCTGCTTGCATCTGCTTGGTATGTGGAACGGCCAGGCCAGCCGCATTTCACTGGACCGTTTGTCTCCCAGTGATGGAGCACGTGGCTGATAATACAGGGACATGTAAGCATTCGTGGTGCTTTTCTTTTGAAAGCACGTGCCTAGTGTTTAGCACAGTCAATACTTGTAGGGACAACAACAAGACAGGATTGTCTTCTGTACCCAAGAAGAAGGGGAAATATTGGAGCATTTGTGCTTGCGGAAACTTCACATTTAAGGTTCATAGAAAATGGACTTGAAATTCCTCCTCCTAAGGCAACGATGAGGATTCACAAAGAATGTTGATAATGTTTGCTCGTTTATTTGCTAATGAAAAAGCTGGGTCTGTCTCAGTGGCTCCAGAACCATTCCTGCCTCACTAGTTTACTGAGGGCTGGAGCAGGCAAACAGGGCAAAGACTAAGGAGAGAAATGCTGCAAGAATATCTGAGGGAGAAATCCTCCTCTTCTTCCTTTTTTTTTTATCCTCTTCTGCATTCACTGCAAAAGAGAAAGAGAAAAGCCTAAGACCTGGGCTGAGATTCCTTAAATTCCTCAAACACCATGCAGCTGCCTAAATTCTCTTGCCTCTACCAAGTGTTTTCCCACAGGTCACTAAGCATCTGAACATCTGCTGCTGGATAGATGTACTTCACCCCGTTCCCCGACTAGGGTGAGTGCTTTCAACCCTAGTTGAGCTCTATTAGTCTCCACAGGAGCTCTCCATGTAGTTCAGCTGCAGAGTTGAGTCTAATCAATGTTTTCAGAGCACACTTTCTAGGTGAGGCTCCAGACACAGAGGCCAGGAAAGAAGTTTCTTTCCTTGCCTTGTGCTGGGCACTTGGATGAAACAGTTAACATCCAACCCAAGCCCACGTGTATTCATATCTCCAAAACAGATGGTGAATACTCAGGTCAACAACTTCAGATCAGTAGACTAAGACTCCTTTCCACAGATAGATAGCTCTGTGGTTGGATGTTCAACTCAAAGGCAGTAATCATAGCACATAGAGCAGGGACTGACCTGACCCTGGCATAGCTGTTCCTCTCATAGAAGGCTCTACCTTGCAGGCAGGAGCTTTCTCAGCTCAAACACAAAGCTCGAGAAGAGAGCTTATTGGTGGGAAACCCAAACAGGAATGGACGCTCTCCCACTGACAACTGCCTTTATGCCATCTCCCAGTCATTGGTTTCTACATAGGTGTGGGTTTTGGGATGCTGTATTTTGGTATGCTTGACTCTCCACATGTGCTCTTTTGTGGGTGTCTTGCTCGATTGAGGGCCCTGTATTTGATCAAATGGGTGTCTACAAGCTATGAATCCTTTCATGTATCTAGGTTCCTCACAGGACTGGGTAGACCTGCTAGAAGAATTCCACAGATTTATCAGGATAGCTGTTCTCCCTGCCTTCCCTTTTCAGCAGTTTCCAGTTTTCCTCCCAGGGATGTTGGGTGTATATTCTGCTGTTTCCAGAGAGAGTTCATATTCACTAAGGAACTGCCATGGTTTTAATCTTTTTGCTGCTTATTAATGCTGTTCAAAGATTAAAAAATCCCAGTATCATGCTTTTTAATGGGGAAAACTGCACTGGTTTAGTAACTCAGAATCTTAACAAGACATAACTGTACCCATTTTGTTTCCCCACTTAAAATTTTGCACGGCATGACGGAGCAGGAGGCGCCATCAAATGGGCTCAGTATCCCCTTTCACAAATAAAGCGTGTACAAAGTGTGTCAGCATTTCAACTGGGGCCCTTCTCCTGAAGGCTGTTAATTAGTGCAGAACGCGGACTTCAGTTCTTTTGCCAGGGTAGATGAAAATGATTTTGGAAGACAGCCCAGACAGAGGAATTTGTCATAGGTTAGAACTGTTCCAACTCTAAGAACCAAGTGTACAGCTTATGCAAATCACTTTGCTAAACACAGATTCTGTGTTAATTTTTTTAAGGCTTTTTCTTTGACTAGCAACAAGAGCTCACTTGCCAGATCTTGTCTGAAATCAAAAAGAAGTGATTCCTTCTCTGCGCCCAAAAAAAAAGGAAAAATGTTTCTAGTCTAAAACATGTCAAGAAGGAGCCGAGATGTAAGAATAAGGCAAATGTTCATAGGAAGTAGAGATGGAAAAGCCCGATGACATCACCGCTCCATCTGCCCAGGGCCGTCAGATTCCTCAGTACAATGTGCTCCACAGTACATTGAAGATGAGGCTGGAAGAAGCACTGAGCAGTGTCTCAGACTGCTCTGAAGAAATGGCTCTCCCAATTGAATGTCAGGCCATTTTCCTGATAACTGGCAGGTGCCTTCGCCATTCCCTCCAATAGACCTATTCATAGCACATAAATCTGAATGCAGGTAGGTCTGGTGCCTCTTTCCAATTATTAATGCTGAATTTTGTCAACTGATATCAAGTTTTTTGGTGCTTTAAAAATTGCTAAAGTGACATTTGAAATATTGACAAAATCAGACAGAAGGCAAAGCATGAATGTTATTTGCCCAGTTTCACATTTTAAGTTTTCCAAATGTGAGTACACGCTTAGATCAGAGATTAAACTGATCTCAAAAAAGCAAGACCTCATATACCTTGTTCAACCACACACCTACTATGACTCTTTATAAAAGTTTCTGAAAACACCTCAAAATGGCAATATTCTGCAGGGATTGGCAATCACTAGTGTCAGTACAGAGCATCAGAGGGAGTCATGATGTGAGCGTTTGCAGTAGAAAGTTTCTGCTCATTTTCTTTAGATAGCACGTTAAATCAAAATTGAGTCACTTTGTCACTCCACAGTACAAAACCTCTTTAGATTAACTTTTTTTTTTTTGATGTTTCCATCATGCCACCTTTAAAACTGCTTTTGAACCCCACTTTGGATCCACACAAAAACTAAATCACCCTATCCTTGATAAATATGGAGGTTCAAATGGGAAATTGTCCTCAAAATATAAAGGGTGTTTTGTTTAAGGTTTAATGTATGAGCCACATATCATAAAGATATAAATATCTCTTAATATAAAAATCTCTTAAGCCATAAAATATCTAGTAAGACACTTTCAGATTATTAAAATACCTATTTTACAATCTGTAGGACTCGTGGCTTTGACAATTCCATATGAATTATAGATACTCTTGCATGGATTCTTTCTAAATAATTATTTGTTGTTTTCCTAAAAATATGACATATGAAGGATAAGACATAAACTGAGATTGTACTTAACACATTCTTCTACATTCCCTACAAGCTTGTGAATCCAATTTCTATAGTAATTTCCAGATCTAATTACTACTGTGATTTCCAGTTAGAAGGTTATACTTTAGATTGAAAATGTTAGAAAAGAAGACTTTTCTTTGCCACTATGACTCCCTGTTCCCATGGTTTGTTACTTGTTTTAAGCTTGCTCTGAGTTCTACAGGACAGGAGTTTGGTTATATTGTCACAGACTGATATCCAAAGCTTATGCAAGCTTAAAAAATGCTACCATCTTTCATTGCTGCTCTTTTTCATCCCAGTCTTTTTCTGCTTTTTCCATTTGAACCCAGTGGTCTCCTGAGCAGATAAGATCTCTTTATAGAGGGCTTGGACAATAGGATTCAAGTCATATTGACTCCTTGTGTGGCCACTGTAAAGCGAATCAATAGAGTCACAGAATCGTAGAATGGTTTAGGTTGGAAGGAACTTTTAAAGGTCATCTAGTCCAACCCCACTCCAAACATCAGAGACATCTTCAACCAGATCAGGTTGCTCAGAGCCCCGTCCAACCTGACCTTGAGTGTTTCTGGGGATGGGGCATCTACCACCTTTCTGGACAACCTGTTCCAGTGTCTCACCATCTTCATTGTAAAAAACTTCTTTCTATGTCTAGTCTGAATCTACTTTATTTCAGTTTAAAACCATTACCCCTTGTCCTGTCACAAAATAACTTCATTGATCTGTTTAGTTTCAGCACCAGACTGTACAGAAGATTTTATAATTGCCTGGAATTTTGTCTTCCTCTCAGCAATGCTGGAGAAACAGTTCCCTGTGATGACTAGGCGCTTGTTAAGCTCGTTAAGTAGCTGGCTGCATTTGATGCCCCTGCATCCTAAAAACCAGCTATGTGCCTGCCTTACTTTGTGTGCCAGCCTCACCAAAGCCTGTTAGGTGAGGAAAGAAGTGGAAAAATGGCAGGAGTGGGTTTTGAGCCCTCCAGCAGGGAGGAAGAGTAAGGGGGAGCAGCAGTTGGAGGGCAACAGGAGAGCTGGGATGGCACCTGGAGCCCACTCCCTGGGCATCCCACCCCGGGGAAGGAGCCTCCTGGGCATCCCACCCCGGGGAAGGAGCCTCCCTACACCCTGGCAGCGCCCAGAACTGCAGGGATGTTGCTGACACCTGAGGAATTCAAATCTAAACCCAAATGAGGTGTATCTGGGAAAAAAAAAAAAAAAAAAAAAAGAAAAAAAAAAGTAGCCATATAGGTCTAACTGGGAATATTTGGTATGCTTATAGGTGCAAGGAGTGAAATCCTAACATTACTGGTTGCAGTGACAAAAATCCCAGCAGATGGTGCCAGTACTTCCCTCAATGAAAAAAATGAACCAGAATTCCACTGAGCATTCATCAAAGAGAAACTGGATAAAGGCTTTAGGCTTCGCAGCCTGTGTGGTTCAGTAGAGGCTGTGAAGTGATGACACTGGTGTGCATAATGCCAGGATAGATACAAAAAAAAGATATATTCTCCTTTTAAAAAGTGTAAATCACTTCAGAAATATGTTTGTTTCTTGGCTGTATTTAAAACAACTTCTTTTTCTTTTTTTTTTTTCTTTTCTTCTTCTTCTTCTTTTTCTTTTTTTTTTTATCCGCAGAGTTTTTTTGGGAGAGTGCTGAGTTGAGTGAAAAGAGAGGACAGACCTGGCTTTGAAGCAGAGATACTGCTGTTGAAAGTATGATTGTCACCACAAGCACTAGTCCATAAACACATCAAGGCTTAAGCAAAAAACCACTGGTTGAGGTTAAACCTTAGACTTAACCATGGTCAGAAAATATGTTTTTAAAGTTGATACCTTTACACTAGATGTTGGTTTCTGTTTAAAGTTCTATTACGTAACAGTGCTTAACGACTGCAAGGGGTTTTGTTTGCCTGGTTGCTTTTTTTTTTTTTCCCCTGCAAATCCAACACTAGCAAAATTTCACAAATGCCATTTTTATACTCTTGTAAAAGCAGTGAGAGGAGGAAAAACTTTTCACATTTAGCCACAACTGTACAATGGGGCTTTAGAGGAATATTGTCTTAGTTTCTTTCCTTCCCATGGTGTTTCTTACCATAAGGGTTAAGTATTTCCTTCTTTCTGGCTTCCATCCTTCACAGATCAGCAGAGATCTGAAGCAAAACCTCCAGTTACACCAGTGAGGCCACGTTTTGTCTCGAGGTCCTGTTAGAGCAACATGTGGACTTACCCCATTCCTTACTGCATTTCAGCTGTTGGAACTTACAGGCATCTGAGATGCAGAAACCACAGGTACTGACTGCTGTTAAAGACTTTTAAAAAAAAAAGAAAAAAGACATCAGTTGCTGCTTTTTTGCAAAGGAAACGTTGGTCAGAGAATAAGCTGCATTTCCAGTAGGATCTTTGAAGTTGACACAAAGCATTTCTAGGAATTATGCACGTTTCTTTCCATGGCAATTCAATGCATTTCTTTCTCTCTCCCCCCCACACCCTGAATCTTTAGCTTCAGTTCAACAGAGTGGCTGAGAACAGCCACTGACATCCTTCTCCAGACATATAAATGTAAAAAAAAGCCCTGATTGTATCTGTCGTTTGTACCAACACTCGTGGGCTTCGAAGGCTGGAAAGAATCCTCTCCCTTCCTGTGCCAGGACCATGAAGTTATTATTGTTCTTGCTGTTGTGCCCCCAGGATCCCCTGCACGGAGCAGAGAGAGGGAGGGAGCAAAACCCAGCCCAAGCAATGGACTGCTCACAAATCACTTGAGCAGACAGATGAGAGGGAGGTGATAATTGTTATTTCCATTTTGTGGTCAGAGAAGCAAGACCCAGGGGCAGTGGCACCAAAGGCACCCAGAGCTTGGGAGCCATCGGTCTCTCCCTGATTCCTGCCTCTCCAATGGATGGCTGCTACTCCCCGTTAGCATTTCCCAGGGCCTGGCTACTTGACAAGTCTGGGGGAGGTTGGCTGAGACACGAGGCTCCTCGTGGTGGCTGCCAGCCACCTCTGAGATTCCCTCAGCCCGGGCTGAGGCAAGGAAGGACAGGTATCTGCCAAGGGCTGCAACAGGGCCAGTCCTCTGGAGGAGCAGCTTCTGTTGTGCCAAAAGCAGCTGCCGGGTCCCCCACGTCCTCAAGAAGAGCCTCCTGTTCCTAGCCAGGTCAAGTCAGCTGCCATTTGCCACCAGTTTGGACAGTGTGATCAGACTTTACAACTCGACACTGGCCAGGTGGCTCCCCTTCTCTCCTGCCCCTACCTGGTGGGGCTCCTGCAAGCTGCTGTTTGCAGTGGGGGCTCCTCCTTTCCCCTTCCCAACTCCTGCACCTTCCTGGGCCTTATCTCACCTCTCTGCATCACCGGTCCTCCTTTTCACTTGCCCCAAAACCTGGTGGGACCATGGAGGGAGTGTAGACTCCCTGCCCTGTGCTCCTTGCCTTGTCCGTGCCAGCAAGCTCTCCATTGCTGGGTAAGAGTGTTCCTTGCTTCTGTCTGTGCCCCCGTCTCTGCTCTAGTCTCATTTTACAACAGACAAACTATACCTTCCCCCTTTCTTTAATTCTCTTTTCTGCTGTTCTTCAGCTTTCTGCCTTGTGCGTATGCGGTACTTGCATTAGTCTCTTGTATTTTCTATTTATGATCTAGGTACAGTTTAATTCCTCTTATGTCTATTTGGTTCCTACATAAAGTGAAGTTTGTTGTTGGGGCTGCTCCAAAATTGGAAGGAAAATGTCGTTGCTTTTCTTTTTGCTCTCTGTCAAAATTTGAGGTTTCACATTCAGCTTTCTGAGTGGGTGAGAGTTTTGCTATCTTGAGAAACGTTTTAGTCAAAACCTCCAACTCAGTCGTCCAACAAAATCTGAAATCATGCTGAAAGTTTTCACTGAACCTTTTTGTTCCAGCCAGCTCTGCTCTCCTGCTGCTGTTCTAAAATAATGTCACTTTGTGGCCATGTCCTAATAAATAGCTGCCAGTTTTGGGGAGGGAACAGTCCATTCTTTTTAAAAGCATTGACTGCCCTGCAGAGTCCACCCCATGAAATAACATTAAGATGCTTAAATAAGAAACCAGAAAGATGACTCGGGTTCAACAGACCCAAATTTTGAAGGGAATATCAAGATTGGTGAACTCTGGTCAACAGGCAGAGCAAGGCAATGTGCATTCCATTTCCTGTGTTACTTCTGCACAGGAAAAACACTTTGAAATATCATCATTAACAGCTCTCAAAAGATGAAGCAGAATTTCTCAGGAAGTAACAAAGGCAAAAGCAACACAAGTTTGAAGAGGTTTTACAGCTTACATCATGGGTGACACCTTCTTTTCTGCCGTATTCATAGCCGTGCTTCATTACAGTGGGGCTGAGGTACCCAAAAAATGGGCTGGGAAAACATCTCCCAGCATATGGCGGGATCACAATGGGTTTGGAAGGGTTTTGGTACCTCATGGCTTTGAACTCCATCCCTCTACCTCCTTGGCCTGTGTTTCAGCTCTCACTTCCATAGGTCAGAGCCAGACATCCCGGGTGGCAGGCATAAAAAGTGATATTACTGGTAGATACAACCACACGGGTATTGCATTTTAAGACGTGGATCATTTTAAGAAGCGTGACTTGCTACGCACCCTGTTTCTAAGAAGACCAAAAGAATCAGACTTTAAGTCAGGCCATAACAGTTCCAGGTATTGAGGTAACAAGCAACAAGATGGAAGGTATGACATCTTCACCGATTTTCCTGGTTGTGGAAAAAAATATATGTGAGATACAGCTCATGTGCGTAACGATGAGGAGACCTGGCCTTTCATGACAGCAATGAAAGACCGGACTTAGCACTAAAAGCACACCCCAAATTTCATGAAGGTGCTTAATTTCCATTATTTCCTGTGGACCGGATTATTTTTTTTAAACCTTTCGAGTGCTCTGCCAAACCGAGGGCCTCAAATCACACCCCTGAGCTTTCCAAAAGGTAGACATGAATAGCACTTAGCCTAGAGCCGTAGCCAACCCACTGTTCCTACCCATAGAAGAAATGACTGGAAGAGCCCCAAACCCCATCATGGTCTTTGTCACAGGAGGTTCTTGCCGTTCGCAGCGACGTCCCAGCTTTGCATTCTGCTCGCGGCCCTCACGGCAGCTGCTTGCAACAACAAGGGCTCTGTTCCTCCTCGCCCAGGCAGGAAAACAGAAGCGTGGTGAAAACATAAGCTCCTCAGACAAGATTAAATGCAAGCCATGTAGTGATGAACGCCACAAGAAGCATTTAGGTTTCCATTCTCGGGACTGTGCCCTACTGCCTCGAGTAGATGCCACTCTAGGACCACTGAGCTCGCCTCCACCTGTTTGTGTGTTCCTCATCCCCGCTGGAGATGTGGAAATATGCTGGAATCCTACCTAAATTCAGCTAGCAGGGATTCTGCTCAGTAAATCTGTGAGCACATTTGCGGCGGAATGCAAGGAAAGCAGAATTTCCACCGCTATTACTGTAAAAGAAGTCACTAGGACAGAGCCCAGAGCTCTGCCAGCTCATACCAACCCTTCCTCTGACTGACTGGGCTTTTCTCTAAATCAGAAAGCAAAGTCATTTTCACAAATAGGCAGAGGGGTCAGGAGAAAAAAAATAACCCAGTAAGGTAGAAATTTTGGGGGCTATTTTGGATTCCAGCTTTTATGCAGAAGCAATTAATAAACAAATACAAGTTATATGTCAGATCTTGGCAAATTCTGTCCCAAATCGGCGCAGCGCTGTGATTAACTGCATGGGGTTGCACTGCGTAGTCTGTCCTGTAACAGTTGGAAGAACAGTTTTTTCCCTTGATAATGCCTGAGTGTCAGGTTCAGGGAGCCCAAGTAGCTTTGGTGGCCATGCCTTCTCCCGTGACTGAGATTAGCTGCCATCTGGTAATGCTTCAGAGGAGAACCTTTCCCCATTGTCGCTTCCTTTGTCTGATGGTCTGTAACATCTGACCTCTGCTTCTCAGGTCGTGGCCTTCACCTCCTTTCTTTCCAATAGGAATAACGACAGCAGGGTTAAGTTTATATGATACCTCTGGTAAGTGCTACTTGTGAGCACTGGACTCTCGCAAAACTACTCCTTTCTTTGATGCTAAAGTTTCTGTTTTGACCTCCTTGTAACATTAAATCAGCCTGCCCTATCTGCCACCAATCTGGCCCCCTGGTTTGCAGGGGTCTGCACTCCTATTTCTGCCTCATGGTCTATGAAAACCCTGAGATGAAGGTGAGTCCCAGTTGTCTTTGCAAGGGTAAATTCATTTTTCTTTTTTCCTTAATCAGAGACCTAAATTCTCTCTCTCATTAGATTTTATAGCTTATTCCTTGTTCCATGTGTAACCGGTGGACTTAAGGGCCACCAACCATCACAGCAAGAGATAGTCTCAGCCCCAAAGCACTTCCTCTCTGATGTCAAACAGAGGACATTTTTCATTTTTGTTTATTAAAGGACTGAATTCCATGGCAGGACTCCCATCAGCTACTGTGAGAACAAGATTTCATGTTAAGTGACTTCCTTAAATTCATGGCAGAATGTTCTGGCAAGACAAGTATGGCGCCTTAAATTCCTGAACATCTGTCCTGGGCAGAAACAGCACGAGTGCATCCCTCCTTATACGGACCCTGCACCAGTGTCACTGGCAAGAAGAGCATTTCTGCTTGTGGCTTCAGTCACAGCAGGACTCTCCATGGTTATCCAGTGTCACTCCTACTACTGCTGCACAGCATCTTCCCATTCTCTTCACACAGACAAAGAAGCTCAAGCTGATAGAGAAGTCTTCTTCAGAGAATTTAGGGGCCACATAAAGGATAAAGCCTCGGAAGCAGGCATCTACACACGTGTAAGAGCTATAGACATGGGAAGGGAAATACAAACACTCGATGCATGAACCTGCCAATTCCTGATCTCGGAGTGGAAGTTCTCCCTGTACAATGATAGGATTTTACTTTCTGTGGCCATTCAGGCATGTGTTTCTGAAGTATTGAGACCTGCTGGTGCTCCACTGCCTTGGAAATCAGTTCAAGGCACCTAAGAGCTGTTAGGTCCCTTAACTGCTATGAGACTGGCAAGACGAGATGCCGAATGCATTGGCAGTTGGATGCTATACCTGCTATATCCTGGAAACCAGATTCTGCAAGTCCCACAGCCATCTCTTGGTAGTCACTGCCATGGCCTGGGGTCACAGAGCGTAAGCAACGTTTGGGTCACAAGCTCTGGAAGCATGTGGCTGCACCACGTGGCCACCAGCGAGACCGTGGTTACACAGGGACAGCTTGGAAATCTCAATCCCTAGCTCTGGGAGAAAGCAAGGCAGGAAGGGAAGGGAAGGGAAGGGAAGGGAAGGGAAGGAGAGAAGAGAAGAGAAGAGAAGAGAAGAGAAGAGAAGAGAAGAGAAGAGAAGAGAAGAGAAGAGTACAATTCGTGACGTTTTGAAGTAACACCGGTATGTTTTTAGAGTTGACCAAGAGTCTCCACCTTTCTCGGGTGCGGGTGCCGGCAGAGGGCGGGCGCGGGTCGCTGCCGCCACCGCGGGATGGAGCCGCCGCCCGGCCCCGGCCCCGAGCACTCGGTCCCCTCTGGGTGACGGGACCCCGGCCCCTCTGCTCCCCCTTCATGCCGAAAGCGCTGAGTGACACATCTGTTACGTATCGAACGGCCGCCAGCCGGAGAGGGATGCTCACCGTCGGCACCGAGTCTGGGTAGCTGGGGGTTTCAGTCACCAGGTCAACCTGAACTTCGTCACTGCCCATATTTGGGGACTTCTCAGCTAAAAGAAATCAGATTGTCCCGGCTCAATCTCATTCCCAGCACAGCAGAGAGCACTGATCTCGGCGGGGCCCTCTGGCTGCTACTCTGCTACCAAAATATAACAACGAGAGCAGCCCATGGCTGAGACTTTTTAGGGCGACGAGTCCTCTATAGTCTTTTCCATCCTCTTTTGCTCCTTCTTTCACTGACCTGAGCTGCTGAGACACATTCTGTTCTGCGACCAGCCTCCCTTCAGCAGAAGACCACAGCATAGAATGACTTCCCTTTCCTGGGAATGCCCACTTAATATATGTTGTACACAAGATCCCTTTTTATTCTGCATGTCCAAGAACTTAAAAAACCTAGGGGGAAATATTACAGGGCATCTCACTTTGAATTTGCTGTTCGCTGTAGCATTCAGAAGTTAACCACACAGCTAATAAAAGAATGTGCAGTAATTCATTTTTAATGATCATTTCCTGGGTGTGGTAAGTGGTTTTGTCGCTTTAAATTCTTATGCAAATAAAATCAAGCTAATCTTCTTAAATAGGTAGCTGTAGCTGTGTCAGCCTATTCTGAGCTGGCAGGAGAGCTGCATAATACTTGGAATTCTCTAAATTGTTCATGTCAGTGGGATATCAACAATCGGCACAATAATAATGATAATAGGCATGTGTTTGCTTGCAAAGAAATTATTGCATAACTAAGGGCCTCATTAAGTGTTTTCAATACCTCAGAAGAATGCCCCTAACTTTCTGATTGTTTTCATCCTATTAATACCAACATCACACAAGCCACTCCCCAAGAGACTTCTAACAAGCATGTTGTTTTAATCACTGGTTAGTTAGGAAATTCAGATGCAGCAACATATTTGAAATGAATTAGCAGCACAGTTATGCCTGGAGTGCTTTGATTAAGAGAGAAGAGTGTCTGCTCTGGGACTGCCATCTCTCCAAAGTAATGCTCTCTCATTCTGGCTTTCTTGGATCATGCAACCGTGCTCTTGAACAGTCATTGTTAAATGTAACCCTTCTAGTAATTTCTACAAGATCCCACTAAAAAAAGTGAGCGGTACCAACCCAGCCCCACCCAGCAACACAGGAAACCAAATGACAGCTCCGTGGTACTTGGGCAACATCAACAATTTTAAGGTATCACAGTCACAAGCTTCCCACAGTCCTGAGAATCACAGAAGCACAGAATCATAGAATGGTTGGAGTTGGAAGGGACCTTCAAGATCATTGAGGTCCAACCCCCTGTCCAGGGAAGGGACACCTCCCACCAGAGCAGGTTGCTCCAAGCCCCATCCAGCCTGGCCTTGAACCCTTCCAGGGATGGGGCAGCCACAGCTTCTCTGGGCAACCTGTTCCAGTGTCTCACCAACCTCACAACAAAGAATTTCTTCCCAATATCTCATCTAAATCTCCCCTCTTCCACTTCCTGACAGAGTCTCTCCCCAGCTCTCCTGTAGCTCCCTTCAGATATTGAAAGGCTGCTCTAAGGTGTCCCTGGAGCCTTCTCTTCTCCAGGTTGAACAACCCCAGCTCTTTCAGCCTGTCCTCATAGGAAAAAGTTCCAGGGAGTATCCATGCCCTCTCATCCTGCAGCATGCATCACAAAATGCTTCATTACCCAAAACAATCCAAAAACCTGCTGTGCCGTGGGGAAAGAAGCAGAGATAGGAACATCATGGCCAGATTCACGAATCACACACTTGTTATTAGGTGGAGATGCCCTCATGACGGGGGAATCTGAAGGATGCTGACAACCCTGAGACTTGGAGTCTCTGCACACAGTCACAATGTGGCTGCGTGGTTATAGGAGGCAGGCCTGAGACCTGCAGGGCTGGATCTGCTTTTTCACTTGTGCACCCAAAGCTTGGGTCTTTAGCATTTCTGAAGATGGCAGTAGATTCTCTAGGAAGCCAACCGCAACCCACACTGCAAAGCAAGGAAAACAAAAACAACACAATAATCCCTGCCAATGTGACCTAGGGCAAAATTCCTTCCTGACCCTAGATCTGGCGATTGGTTTAACCCAAGTATGTGAGCCACACCTGCCCACAGGTACTTGAGAAATTTTCCAATACCACTACAAGCATAAGCATGCTTGTCCGACCTCCTCTCTTCCAGCCAGGGCAGCGCTGGTGCTTCAAAAGTGAAATTAAACTCTACAGAGCAGGTGATAAATCACAGCAGTTGTGAAGACCATTTCTCCCTAGTCCTCGGGCAGCCAGCAGAAGCCTGCAGGATGGGACGGACACAGGATAAATACAGTTCAGAAACCGTCAACCGAGTCACCTTTGAATTCCTTTTCCTCCCCCCTCTCTCCTGTCACAGCCTTGAGAATGACAACAAATCAACCCTCGGGTACCCCAGTGTGCTTCCTGCTTGGAAATACAAAACAAAAGGATGAAACAAAACTACCTGACAGGGGAAAGTAAAACAGCAACCTGAAAAGAGTGGAATGAGCCAGGAAGATGTTACCCGACTGTCAGCCCTAGTCCTGTACCACCAGCACAACTTGTTCTAGCATCTTGTACCAGCCGTCAGAGGTCACGGATGCAGCCACCCAGCATCTTCCACACTTTGTCACTTTCCAAATTCTGCTGATGGAACCAGTGGCTTCCCAGCTCCCCTGGTTTGCTTTGCTGAGGCATCCAGCCAGTGCTCTCCAAATTATCCCTCATGAAGTTTTCACCCAGACTTTGTAAGAGTCCAGCTGTTAGGGCTATTTTTTACCTCCAGAGAGGCACAGTTTACACCAGGGCTGTGCTCCACAGCCAAAATAAAGAGACCACAGCCCCCACACTGTAGGGAAAGTCTAGGTGGGACCCTCTGCCTGCACTGTTGCTTTCAGCCAAAGACCTCAGGTTCTCCTCAGTACCCCAGTGTACCCTGTGCACTGCAGCTTTGTAGGCAAAAGCAACTCCAGTGGCACAGAAGTCATCAAAAGAGTCTTTTAGCACATATATCCCCAGATAAAACTTCTACCACCCTTTCTAAGGTTGCTGCCCTCAGGACTCCTTAAGTGGGAGTGAGATGTAGGCTGGGGTGAGCTCTACTGCCAGAAACATCAGACACCATTTTTCTGTCCGTGGTATGTGGTGTGAATAACAGCACTGTGTTCACTCCAACTTCACATCTCAGGACAAGCGTGTGAAAAAGCAGCATAACCACATGCAGCTAAAGTTTGTCCCAGCCAGTCAGTTCCTCACTCGTGCCAACAAGAGCCAAGAGACATTTCCCACCACTGAGGGCACAGATTGGGGTTTCTCTATTTCTGAGTCCTTCTCAGCCTCTGCTCCACCAGCCTCTTTGAAGTGATTGCAGATAAGGCCAGATTCTCTTCCCTTTGAAGTCAAAAGTAAAACCACGTTTGTCTTTGCTTCTGAACAGGCTCAGTCCCTGTGAAGTCTGTGGGATGAAGGCTCCTAAAAGCCCAAGTCACACATTAAATGGGTTCTTCAGCTCCAAGGCAAGTTGGCTGCTTTTGAAAGTTTGTCTTCTGTCCTTCAGTTAAGACTCTCTGGCTGCCGACAGCTCATGGGACAGATGAGGGCCATTTACACCTTCGTTCCTTGTCCTTCTTCTCACCCTGAAGTTGCTCAGGGCTCGTGTAACACCTAGCACAACCATCACTGTGTAGTAATCACTGCAGGCATTGTACCACCAGCTGCTGGTCACTGGCAATCTAGTTGTGACGATAAATAATAACTACAAGAAACATGTTCATGTTTTATAATTCTCTCAGCTTTTGGTTACCCTATGTCTGAAGACAATGCACAAATACCAGCCTACCTGTGTTCTGTAAATGGAAGATATCCCCCTCTTTTCTTTTGAATTAAAATGGGTGTATAGATGTTAAAAACACACAACACAGATAGGCAATCACTGCAGTTTGTGATAACTGGGAGATGCGGCCTGCATTTTAAGACTGTCAAGCTGTATTAAAAAAAAATATAAAAGGAAATTTGCTACATATTTGATTTTAAACTTTTATTCTGACAGTCTAGGATAAGGTTGGAGCAGGATTGAGACTGGAGAAAGAATTATGGTTAAGGATAAACACATCTGGGACTTTAGAAGTGAGTCAAAACAAGCACATGCAGTTTTCATTAGGTTATTGGTGATCTCTACTGGTCATCCTGAATAGGCAAAAGAGGCTAGGAGGCCAGCAAATAGGAACTGGATCGTGTTATTAACGAAGCTCTGTAATTTGCATATATCTCACAAACCAGGTTCCGTGCTATTGCAACAGGCAGGAAAATCATAACCTCCTGATCAGTGCAAGGGGATTTGGGAAGTGGCCCCACGCTAATCATTACAAGCAGGGTGGAAGGTGTTTGGACTCAATTTCACTTTGGCCATGGATTTGCTGTAGGAACTCTGTTAAGTCCCTCTCACAAGCTTCTGCTTTTCCCCTCACCTTTAGTCTGGTTTTATTTAGTCTGAAAGCTTGGGAACTGGCACTATCTATTAGTGTGTATTCTTCAGCACCTGGCATGACAGAGCCTGATTTCACCAGGAGAGACTACGTCCTTCAGAAAATATAGACAAAAGCTGTACTAGAAGAACATCTTTTACACTGGTTGAAGAGGCTGCCCAGGGAGGTGGTGGAGTCTCCTTCTCTGGAGACATTCAAACCCAACCTGGACACGTTCCTGTGCAACCTGCTCTGGGTGGACTTGCTTTGGCTTGCTTGGGGTTGGACTAGATGATCTCCAGAGGTCCCTTCCAACCCTATGGGATTCTGTGATTCTGTCAGCAACAAGAGCTGCAATGTCGTGCTCTGAAGACATACCCAGCAGGGTCAACAGACTCCATTTGGAGCTGACAGTGTTACTTCGTTGAAGCCAGTGGAGTTATTTCTGAGTAAATGAGAGGAGAAACCAGCCAGTATTTTTGTCCCGTGGAACTGAGGCACCACCAAGAACACTGATGTTTCTCTACAGTTCTCACCTTTCTCTACAAGACCACAGGTAACAAACTTAAACTAAACACTTAAGCTAAAACCAAATACTTAAATTTGGCAACAGAGAAAAATAAAGATAACACTTTTTAAGTCTTCAGTGACTCAGTCTGTCAGGCACTGCATGAGTAGCAAGCCGTCATCTTAGACGCACGGAGATGTTTCAAAGATAATGTCTTCTTAGAAAGAGATCAAACGCAGACCTGTTTTACACACCCGTGTTTTGCACCGGTGCTTCCAGAATTCTGCAGTTCTTTCTTCTCTGTTTTGTTCCAGATTGTATGGATAAGGGTCTCACATCAGGTACTTCTCAGAGGCCCTTTTAGGAGGAACAGGATATTTGAGGCATCAAATTGTATCCCACGGGACTTACAGGATTAGACCATAGGCCAGTTTATGCTCCCACTAGAGCAGGTTGCTCCAAGCCCCATCCAGCCTGGCCTTGAACCCCTCCAGGGATGGGGCAGCCACAGCTTCTCTGGGCAACCTCTTCCAGTGCCTCATCACCATCATAATGAAAAGCTTCTTCTTAATATCTAATCTAAATCTCCCCTCTTCCAATTTAAAACTGTTACCCCTTGTCCTGTCACTGCACTCCCTGACACAGAGTCCCTCCCCAGCTCTCCTGGAGCTCCCTTCAGATATTGGGAGGCTGCTCTAAGGTCTCCCCAGAGCCTTCTCTTCTCCAGGCTGAACAACCCCAGCTCTCTCAGCCTGTCCTCACAGGAGAGGTACTCCATCCCTCTGATCATCTTTGTGGCCCTCCTCTGGATCCATTCCAACAGGTCCATATCCTTCCTGTGTTGAGGACTCTAGAGCTGGACACAGCACTCCAGGTGGGGTCTCACCAGAGCAGAATAGAGGCGTAGAATCACCTCCCATGACCTGCTGGCCACACTTCTCTTGATGCAGCCCAGGATTGGGTTGTCTTTCTGGGCTGCCAGTGCACATTGCCAGCTCATGTTGAGCTTCTCATCCACCAACACCCCCAAGTCCTTCTCCTCAGGGCTGCTCTCCAGCCATTCTCCACCCAACCTGTATTTGTGCCTGGGATTGCCATGTCCCATGTGCAGGACCCTGCACTTGGCTTGGTTCAATTTCATGCAGTTTGCATGGGCCCACCTCTCTAGCCTGTCGAGGTCCCTCTGGATGGCATCCCTTCCCTCCAGCATGTCGACCACACCACTGAGTTTGGCATCTTTGGCAAACTTGCTGAGGGTGCACTCTACCCCACTGTTCATATCTCCAACAAAGATGTTGATCAGCACTGGTCCCAGTACAGACCCCCGAGGAACACCACTCGTCACCAATTGGACATTGAGCCATTGACCAGAACCCCTTGAGTGGTCCATCCATCGAATCCATGACTTTCCAATTTTTAGACCAGGACGTTGAACACTTTGCACAAGTCCAGGTAGATGACATCTGTTGCTCTGCCCTTGTCTACCAAGTGTGTGGCAATATCATAAAAAGCCACTAAATTTGTCAGGCACGATTTGCTCTTGGTGAAGCCATGTTGGCTGTCTCCAATCACCTCCTTATTTCCCACGTGCCTTAGCAGAGATTCCAGGAGGATCTGCTCCATAATCGTGCCAGGCACAGAGGTGACACTGACTGGTCTGTCATGTTCTGTTATGTTCTGTCTCTTCACTTAGCTAGTAGAGCACCATTTCTCTACTTCACCAAATTTTGTCAATCATTTGCCTTATCTTTCTCCTAGACTGTCACACCCCGTGTGGTTTATGCTAGGATGGTATATTATACTCCCCGTCTCCTGACACAACAAATACGTGGGAGCAAGAACAACACAGCATGAGAGACTAAACATCAAGTATCCAGTATCTGGTCTTTTCAACCATTAGGTCTGAATAATCAGATGGTTGATTCTGAACTTTTCCTCTGCATTGCACACAGATCAAAGCAGGAAAACCACGATCCCTCTGGATCACTAAAGGACTGCCCTGAAGAATTTCTGTTTTCCCCTTATGCAGCATGTTAAGCTTCTGGCTTTTGCCCTGCCAGACCAGAGACTGGTGAATAGTTATGGTAATTTTTGTGGCTGATGAATTATTCTGTGGAACAATTCTTGTACTGTTACTATTATTTATTATTTGCTGAGTGCTGGCAACATGCTTCCATCCTGAAAGGGAGACTTTACATGGGGAAACTTCTTTATCTGCATACGCACATGAATACCTACATGAATACTCCCTTGTTTTTACCTCAAATTCCAGTCAGTTGTTGTTTCTCTGTGTTCCTGCATGAAGTCCCCCTACAGGAATGACAGCGCTGGACGGGTATGTATGGACTTGATCAAGAACATTAGTATCTATCTTCTTCTGGAGTGAGTGCTCTCATGTGGGAGAAACTCATCAGACCCGCCTCCTCCAGCTGTGCAGAGCAGCCCCAAACAGGAGCCACATTTTGTGCAGTCATGGCTGACTGCAGGCCAGATGTAGCCACTCTGTCCATCTCCAGGCCCACACCAAGAACAATGGCAATCCCATTGTGCGCATCTCTCAGAGGAGATGCAATGGTCCCGGGACACTTGGAGACCAACAAGAGGAACGGTGGGAAGTGGAGCAGTTCTTACCAACACAGGCTTCAGATTACACCGGCTGTAATTTCAGAGTACTGTACTCAAAACCATGTGTGCCCCATGGACAGGACCAGACGTTATTTGTGACAGAACTCCCTTGATCCTTCTGGACATGGGAGCAACAGCCTAAAAACTCTGGGGCAGCTCTCCTTAAAACCAAACTGGAATCCAGTATGAACATGAATAATACAAGCTGCACATTAGCCTCTATTATTTATTTTGATATTGAAGTACATTTATCTTAGCCTTTCCCTAAACATCCTCAACAGTCTTCCACTGAAGTGGGAAGAGCAGCACAAGGAATACCGCAAATACCAAGGTAATGTTATCTGTTTTTTCTAAAGCAAACTTGGCAGATTTTGAAAGGACACCCACTGTGGCAAATTCCAGGCTTCAGTAAAACCTTTTGATAATGAAAATATGAAATCTCAGATATCGATAACGGAGGCCAGATTCTGCCTTTTGTTGTGGTCTTTTCAGACTGGGGCAGAAAAGGAACCACGCGGCTTCTCAGCAATGGAGTGGTGGGAGAGAAGCTCGGGGGCATGCCCTCCCCTACAGCTCCCGAAACAAGGGGCACACCAGGGAGGTGTGGAGATGTGGTGGGAACACATAACTTCAACTGGTGAAACAGTTCATGAGGGACTGGACAAATCCATAATATTTTCTCTTTGCATCACCACCCACCCAAGCCCCATCATTTCCAACCGGGCGATAGATGGAGAACCTGGCCCCTGAACTGCTAATTAAGTATTTCAGAAAACTTTCTGCTTTGTTAACTCTACCACTTGCTCTCAGGGTAGGCATACTTGCAAATAGTTGCTCCCTCTTCTTCAGGCAAACAGATGCAGATGGAGAACGCTATCAAAACGGAGAAAATTTAGGCAGAACACCATGGGAAACCTACTGAATGATGAGATGCCTCCTGAGTAGCATCAGTGTACAAAGCAGATGCTGCACCTGAGTCAGTGGGGACTGTGGTATGTAAAGCCCTAGAGCCTCTCCTGGGGCAACACAGTTCTGCCTCGACTGGCAGTGGGCAGTCACACCGTGTGCCCTGATGAATTTTTCTCTCCCAGAATTGAGCCAAATGCAGACAGCTGTGCAGAACAAACCCCTGTCTCTGTTCCCTTTTGTACCCGAGCTCTGTTGTACATGTGCTGTAAGTAGGCTGTGTTTGAGTTGGCCAGAGGGAAACCAGCCCCTTTACATCCCTCGACGTGTTTGTTTTCACCTCCACCTAGCCACGGGTGAAGAACCGCGAGCGTTTCTGAACAGCAGATTATCAGAAAGCAGGAGGTGAGGCTGCAGCCAGACTGCGGTTTCTTCTCTCTCTCTTTGAGGCAGAGAGCATTTGTAACCACTTTCCTGTCTTCACAGAGCTGCCGATGACTGCATCTTCTTGGAATTTTCTTGCTGGTGCTGGCGCACAGCGGCAGGCAGAACCACGGCGGCAGCCGGGGGATCGCAGGGTGTCTCTCTTCTCCCGCGGCTGGCCGGGGTCACTCCCTCCCCTTTCTGCTTCCAGGGAAAGGGGACCCCGGTGGCGTGTGTGTGATCTAGCTCCAGCTAAACCCAGGGCAGAGAGAGCAGAGCCCGGGGCGGTGGCGGGGGGAGGCGGTGGGAGGAAGTGGGAGCGAAGAGGAGATGAGCTCCGCTTGAAGCCCAGCGAGGCGCCGCACCGCGCCGCAGCAGCAGGGTGTGGGAGGTCTGGCCTTCACCTCTCCACACCAAAGCTCTGGAGCGAAGAGCCAGCACCCCAAGAATAAGGGAGGGTAATTCAACAGGGTCGCAGTGCCTCTCCTACGGAGAGCGAAGACTTCAGAATCACAGAATCACACGGGGTTGGAAGGGACCTCTGGAGATCATCTAGTCCAACCCCCTGTCAAAGCAGGGCCACACAGAGCAGGTTGCACAGGAACATGTCCAGGCGGGTTTGAATGTCTCCAGAGAAGGAGACTCCACCACCTCCCTGGGCAGCCTCTTCCAGGGCTCTGCCACCCTCAAAAGAAAGAAGTTCCTCCTCATGTTTAGGTGGAACTTCTTATATTCAAGTTTGTGCCCATTTCCTCTTGTCCTGTCCCTGGGCACCACTGAGAAAAGACCATCCCTGTCCTCTTGAAACCCACCCTTTAAGTATTTATAAGCATTGATAAGATTCTCCCTCAGCCTTCTCCTCTCCAGACTAAAAAGACCCAAGTCCCTCAGCCTCTCTTCATAAGAGAGATGCTCCAGGCCCCTCATCATCTTTGTAGCCCTAACTTCTACCAAAAGGCAGCTGACCAGGACATGCAGTTTAGGGAAGATATCTTGGGGTTGAGCTTCCCATGAAATCATTGTGTGGCATCAAAAGTGTGTGGTTCCTCAACCTCTCCCCCTGTAAGAGATGGTCACAGACTCGGACGGAAGCAGCAGTGTGCAGAAGACATGTGGAAAGGCTGCTGTTGCTATCAGCACACATCTCCTAGCCAGGATGAGTCCTTAGCCCCATGGGCAGGAGGGCTTTCCCATTTCAGTCCAGGTGAGGATTTGGATCACCTCCTCAGTGATCCAGCAAAGTTGCATAATCTTTATTTGGAAAAGCATGTCCTCAGGAGTTCCCCCCTTTTAGATGAAATCTAATCTTCTTATCTGTCTCACTAATCTTGCCTCCTGGGATATAGCTCGCTCTATCACTGCTTCCATCTAAAGCTGGTCTAACCATAGTCCATCTTTTTATTATTATTTTTTTTTCCCCCTTTTCCTTATATCAGACTGATTTCATTGTACCCAGTTAGAAATAGGTGTGCTCACGCTGGTGCTGCTCCCTGGTGGTGCTCCCCTGCTGGGGGGGCGCAGGCTGTTGATGCCCAGAGCAGAAACTAGAAGGTTGGGTGCCATGGGCTACCTCTTGCCCCTTCTTCTGATGGGGCTGCCTGTGTGGGCTCCTCGCAGGCTCTGTAATGACGGGTGCAGCCCACAAGCTCTCTGAAGAGCAGCCGCTTGCGGCGCTTAAATGGCTGCTTGGTTTTGCCCAGGCCTGCTCAGTGTTTTTTGCTTCTTCACATGGTCTCTGTCAGCGTAAACACCGGGGTGGGTGCCAGCCTCCTCTCACTACTCTGTTAGCTGGCTCATCCTGATGCTTTCAAGGAGGGAGCGTGTGAAAGGTGTGTGTCCCTGTCTCTCTGGCTGATGACAGCCCCTCCCCTGTGCCAGCATCTTTGCTTGAAGAGCTGTGGTGGAAGTTGGATGTAGGACCTGACCCATTGACAGATGAACCCAGGGTGGTAAATGATTTGTTTTCAGCCAGGTCGGTTTCCCCATTCAGCTGATCCTGTCGCAGCTTGAGACCTCACAAAGGTATGATACAGGCAGTGGGAACAAGCAACCAATGCCAAGGGAAAGAAAGAGAGGACCACCACTTTTAATGGCTTCCTAGTTAAAAGCCATCCTACCTCATCCTACCCCAGACCGCTTGTCCTCTCCCACCCAGCCTCTCCATACAGCCCACTCTCCTCTAGGTTTGGATCTTCTGCCTCCTCATCTTAGATCTTGACTTCCGATGTGAACTTCTTACCATTCTTTTCCCAGTCAATTACTCCCTGATGGCTGAATATCACCACAGCCGATGCAATTAATTGAAGCTACACTGGCTAAATTTTCCTCTGTTCTCTACCAAAATCATCCCCAGCCTTTTAGGACAGGAGAATTCTGGTTCCGACAATACCAAGGTAGAGGACAATGTGAGCAATTAATGCCAAGAAATGAAATAGGAGGATAAGATTTTAAAAAAATATCCTTGAACCCCAGGATATTGGGCTAAACATGGGTCTACTGCAAAAAGATCATGTCTGTGTCTCCATCGATACGTACTGATGACATCTGTTGCAGAAAAGTACAGCGGGGAAACCAAGATGTAGCCCTAAGCAGCACGTGGGAACTTTCAGCTTTCTCCTTCTCCAGCAGTTTTACAAGTTTGCTGTCTCTGAACACTCAGGGTCCAAAGCCCTGCAAAGTCAACAGGAGGAATGCCAATGATTTCAGAGCCTCTTGGATCTTGCTCGCCTGCCCCGGCCCCTGAAGGAGAAGGGGAGGCAGACTTGTGAGGGGAAAAAGGATTCTCATGCTTCAAGAATTTTTTTCTGGATTCCTCGGGGTGTGTCAGGCTTGCAGCATGCCAGCAGCTGGGAAGTGCACACACTCTGAGTGCTCTCCTTTGCCATAACAGCCCATCGCTAATTGGATTAATAAAAGACCTTCACTTCATCTGACTTATTCCATAATGCTGTTGGTGCAAGACTTGAATACCTTGAATATCCCTCTGCATGGGTTTTCACCAAAGTGCTCTCAGCCTGAGGAAAAATGGTGGTGTCCACTCAGATCAAAACACTGTGATCTCTTTCAAGACCTTTAGGTCTTGAGAAGTGGAGTGAGGAAAGGAGGCATCCACTGCAAATCCCCTTTTTACTCCATTTCAACTTCAAGTCTCAGTTCAGAATGATGGAAATCTGCCTGCCTGTTTTAGGGGCAGAACCCTGTTCTGGATCATTAAAGACAATCCTCAGGTTTGTGCCTGTGGCATGAGAAACCTCTTGAGATTTTTATTAGCATACTTAATCTCCACTAGAACAAGCAACAAAGTAAAAAAAAAAAAATAAAAATTTCTAAGAGTCTGAGAATGAGAAAGAATGTAAAAATGTACCAGGTCAATGTAAATGTAAAATGTAAAAAATGTACCAGGTCAAAATGTCAGACAGATATATGCCCTTTGCACATCAAAGATGCAATACCCTGGAAGGCAACAGCCACCCCAATTCTATTTAATCTCCAGCGGGTAAGGAGAGGAATTCAGGTGTGACTCATGCAGGTGAGTTAAACCAGGAGCCAAGGGCTGCTCCACACTCAGTGATCAGTAAAAGGACAAGTACTGGAGGAGGGACACACAAAAATTCCTCACAGTCTTCACTGGGTTTTTACAGGCAGATGCTGGTTCTTTCTGAAGTCCAGGATCATTCCAGAGCAGTGGGAAGAGGCTGGGAGCACTTAGAAGCTTCCTGATTGTCCTCTTGAATCCTTCTTAAAAGGACTTGCCTCCCCAGGACTGCTCTAATCTACAGCCAGAGCACAGGAGGTATAGCTAAAGGATGCTAAAGGATTCCCCGGGAGAGATAAACTAAGGAAAGGGAGGAATTTCCATTCAGGAATTTGTAAACAGAGAGCTGGGAACGCAGTGAAGTGTAAAGCCTCCTTGAGTCAGCCTGAACTCCCCTGCAACAGCATGTGTCTGCGCTGGGGTGGGGGGCACACAAACCCAGAGCTCTCTTCAGAGGGGTTTGGCATCCCCTGGGTTTGTTCTTGTTTCAATCCTTCCACGCACGCCTTCCAGTTTAAGCAAGTGAAGGGAACGGGCATGTGTGAGACCACCTGAGCTTCGTATACAGTTAGTGATGTGTTTTCCTCCAGAAAAATTCTTTTATAGATTAACTTAAGCATCCCAATGAAGAATTTGGAATGAAGGAAAATTGACCTCCACATTTGTCCTGGTCCTGGTGGACCATAGGATGATGGACAGTAGGATGACCATGAGCCAAAAATGTGTCCTTGTGGCTAAGAAGGCAGGAAGAGTGTG
>BJBW01008424.1:0-59152 GCA_004320125.1 Scolopax mira | reverse complement strand
CAGGCTGCCCAGGGAGGTGGTGGAGCCACCATCCCTGGCTGTGTTTAAGGGCCGTTTAGATACAGTGCTAAGGGACATGGTGTAGGGGATGACTTTGTAGAGTAGGGTAGATGGTTGGACTCGATGATCCCAAGGGTCTCTTCCAACTTAAACAATTCTATGATTCTATGATTCTATGATTTGGCCCCGTGCTTTTGCGTAAATGTCAGGCTGTTAGAGAGGAGCCAGGATGGCATCAGGGACACGTAAGAAGCAAGTGAAGCTGGAGAAATGTGAACCTGTTGTTTTTGAAGCCTGGTGAGTAGGAGTCTGATCCTCCGACTCCGATATTGGTTAATGGGATCTGAATGTTCGACTCCCACGCGCAGCTTTGAAAATTTACTCCATCTGCTCTGTTTCTTGTTATCTTCCCTTTTTTTTCCCTAGCAGAGAAGACAGAGCCTTCTCTTTTCCTGAGATAAACTTTGAGAACTGTAACAGTTTGAGAATAAATGTTAATTTTATCAAAGCCAATTTTAATACCAATCGGGAATTTGACTTCTTCTCTAGTGACACTATATCTACACTTAAAAATAGATCTGTGTGGCAAATGAATGCACAAGTTCACGGATGCAAGGTAGCAGTAACGGCTGGATTAAAACCCTGTACTATACTGATTTTACCACCTAACTGAAAAATGGATAGGGATTGTCTACAAGTTCAAAGGGTTACATTTTATTGATCTCCTAGAGTTCATTTTATTTTTCATCATGTCCCTCATTACATCTCTGGCCCACACAAACACGTCGGTTGTAATAATTCCTTCAAAACATGCTGATTAATGTCTGCTTAGTCCAGAGCGACTTACTTGTGCTGCTGATTCAAAAGGAAGCTTGTGGATGAAACAACAGCCAAAATCTATATTTTTTTTTCCTAAAATCCCTTGTACTTTCAATGCCTTTTTTCACCTTTTTGAAAAAGTATTGTCAAACTTTTCTTTTATCTGTTTTCCCTTCTGTTTTTTGTTTTCTTTTGTTCTTGCAGGTTTTTTTTTTTTTTTTTTTGGCCTCATTAAATGGCTCTACTAGCAATAACAAAGACATGACTCCCCATTTCAGTGTTAGCATTTCACAATCTCTGATAAAACATAGCAGAAAATTCTAGCCCAACTATTGATGTCCACAGGGTATCCTAGAAATGCTGTAGAAATTAGATTCCTCTCTTTACAACTCAATAAGGCACTCTTGTGCTAAGAAAATACATGACATCACATGATTAGTTGGAGTCCTGAACTAAATTTTGTATTAATTAGCAAGCAATAAAGACATTTGGGTTCATTGTTTGTTAAAAGGCACACAGCACTTACACTGCTGTGGCAATCATTCAGCCATTGGTAATATTGAGGCTACAAATTGCTTTTTAGATGTATTCCCAGAACATAAAATAAATACATCACATTTTTGTTTAACAAACATCACTACCTAATATGAGCTATACAGGCTTCTATTTATGCCATTTGCAGTAAACATAACATTAAATATGCTTCTGGGTAAGAACTTGCCTAAGAACACTTGAGTCATAATGCAAGCTGGGAGCACTAAATTGATTTTAAGTTAATCTGACATTTTAAAGGAAATTGTCATTATCTAATTCACAAGGAGCTATTCTGAATGACTGCAAAGAAAACTTTTCATTTTGCTTAGATCCATCACTGTAAAAGGTCACACGCTTCTAAGCAGACCTCCTCAAATTACAAAATATACTTGGAAATATTTGCTTTCGTAGAATTAGAGTATTTAACTGTATTTTAATAAAAATAGTCAGTGTTCTTTGTCTCTCAAGAAATGGAGGATGGAGAGATAAATCCGAGAGGCTGAAGTTCAATTACCTGTTTCTGTGTGTATGTCACTCACAAGGCTTAGTATATAATTGACTTTTTTTGATTTTCTGTTTGTTTGATTGAATTCAGAAGTAGAAGGAACATTTTAGGTCAGCCTAAATCAAATGTAATCTTTTTCATTTTCATTATTTATTTTTTTTAAATCAAGTTAGCATTTATTTTTTCACAAACAAAGCACGTCTTTATTAAGGTGGTATAATATTAGCTACATCTCTAAATATAACTCATTATAACGTACAAAAATGATTGAAATAAAACATTCTCTTTCAATTATATTTTCTTCTCATTAATTTTCCCCTGGACACTCTGTGTTAAATGTGACAACAGCTTGTGAATAGCTTGGGTCAGTCTGGTACTGTGGGGTTTTTTGCTGTCTGTAGTTGATGTGGTTTTAGTTAACAGTATTGATTGTGCATTCCTCAATACTTTCATTGGAACCCATCTAAATACTTTCAAAATTTTCCCTCATTTTACACTCACTAGGTGCAAAGGAAGGCTACAGGGATTTTCTTGCCTAAAAAAAATGTTCAGTGACTAAATACATTCACTGTCAGAGATAACAGTTAGGTTTCTATCATCTTTTTGGCCTTGGAAATAGCTTTTTTTTTCAGTATAAGGTTGCAATTTAATGTTTGCATAGAAAATCTAATGTCCTGAAGCAAGAACTTGAATGGTTTGCAGAATATTGTTATTTCCCTGACCAGGAGAGAGGAGATGTAGGTTTCATGGCTGACCTTCAGCTGCTTGATTCCCAATTTCCGGATGCTGGTCTTGGCTCTTCCTTGCCAAGGATGCCCAGTTTGGCTCAGGCAGGTAAAAATCACTGTCACAGAAAAGTGTAGTTGAGACAACGAACTTGGTGTGGGAGGTTTTGTCGTTTATTTGCTTGGTTTTGAACCAGGTTATAAAAAGCTGTCTGTTATACCTAAATGGGTCTTCTGTGATGTCTTGTCACTGTGGTGGCTTCTGCGTGGAGTCATAAGGAATTCAAACAGGAGAAGACCAACTGTAGCTATACATGATTTGTGACTGTGCAATAGAATCATAGAACCATCTAACTTGGAAGGGACCTTTAATATCATTGGGTCCAACCCTTAACACTGCTAAAACCACCACTAAACCATGTCCCTCAGCACCATGTCACCCTGTCTTTTAAATACCTCCAGGGATAGTAGTTCAACCACTTCCCTGGGCAGCCTATTCCAATGCTTGATAACCTTTTCTGTGAAGAAATTTTTCCTAATATCCATCCTAAACTTTCCCTAGTGCAACTTGAGGCCATTTCTTCTTTTCATATCACCTGTTATATAGGATAACATATAACACCCTCACCTAACTACAGCCTCCTTTCAGATGGTTGTAGACAGTGATAGGGTCTCCCTTCAGCCTCCTTTCCTACAGACTAAACAATCCAAGTTCCCTCAGTCACTCCTCAAAAGACTTATGCTCCAGAGGAGCCAAGAAGTGACTCTCTCTCTAAATCTAAGCGGGGTAATCAAGGTTCATCTGCCTTGAAGGGTTGGAGAATATGCTCTACTCAGGAGACTGTTGAGTGAATTGGGCTACTGCCCATAACTCTGGATTTACGTTATGTCCACCCAGAAGGAAGTGGGGCCCTCAGGACCATGTTGAGCATGACGGCAACAGTTGTAGGGGGGAAATGAGTCCCACCTCTGAGCATGGAGTCTGGCTAGGACACCCTGAGCCATCTGCTGAGGTCCTTGCAGAGATTGTGTTGAAACACTACTTCTTGGGATCTTAAGGAAATACAATGAGAAATGTTCCTGTTCTCTTCTACAAATCTCATAAATTAGTCATGCAAATGGAGTGTCATTCCCTGGTGACACAGACCCAAGCTAACACTGTATTTTTTTTACACTTTGACTATGTATTTTGTTAATGGCCACTCTAAAGGCACTGCTCTTCTGCACTTCCTGTGCCTCTTCATGTTCTGCTGAGGATGCTGGGGAAATGAGGGCTGTCAAGTTGTGATAATTGTGCAAAATTCATGGTCTGAACATTCCATCTTAGTGTGGTCTTGGCATATCTGAGCGCTTAGGCCTCGTAGCAGTGGGACTGTGCAATGTCAGGGAGATAACACTGCCCTCAACTCAAGCATGTGCTTCCCCAAGTGGAAACATATTAACAGGCATTTGCTTATCCAGGGGAAGGCACTCCAAGTAAAATGCATGTCTCTGAGCTACCAGCTGTTTGTGTGCATGTAGAAGAGCTGAAATATATTTTCTCAGTGAGAAGTTGATCTAAATCCTCTTTAATTTCAGTAGGAATATCTATTGAGATCAGCAGACTCTAATTTAGATGACTAGCATCGCTGAAAATGTGGAGTAAAGTATTATTTTACGTTTCTTTGCTTTGGAAGGAGTGAAGCATGGTTTTTCAGCTGTCTGTGTAAGCACAATGGCACACTCAAACTGCTGGTGCAAGGTTTACAGTAGTTTGTAAATCAAATGTCTGTGGCTGAGGTGGGGAGAACATGTTACATTAATACCATGATTGAATCTGAAAAATTAAGGAAATAAAAATGCAGCAGAATAACATGAGAAAACATCAAAGTTAGATGTCTGTGTATGTGTGAAGCCAAATAATGTGCCATCAGCATCCCTTGAGGTATGTATTTTGCCATACTTGTTTGGGAGGGTGAAGTGCAGCTCTTCTGTCTCCGCTCTGGTGTTGCTTTTAAATGCTGGCAAGAAATTCAATGGGAGATACAACCCTGAAGATACTATAACAGTATACAAGATGTCTCCTAAAGGAGGTGTGATGCCTCTGTAGTACCTAGGACACAAGATATTTGGTTTCCACTTCTCTGGAGTGATAAAGAGTGGAGATAAACTCCTTGTTGCTCTGAAGCTGTTGAAATCTGCAAGAGTCCCCTAAGTTGTGTCTGCAAGATGAAGCACGCATGTTCTGAAAGACAGTCAATAATATCTCCATGTAGCAGTGTGTGGCCAAGTGCTGACAAGAAGTACAAGTCCTGCAAACAACTCAGCTGGGTTTCTACAGATGTCACAGAAGTCCAAACTTCCTTGGTCCACTGTGGGCACCAGGCCATGGCATCTCACACTGTTTGGGGGCGTCCTAGCCTCTTGGTGCTTGACTGAGGCTATTGCCCTTTAAGAATCTCTCATTGGTACCATCCTGCACTTTTTTGGGTTTCTGAAAGAGCATCTGGGATGCCTAAGCCCAACAGATTTCTTGGATACTACTTCAGCTTGTTTGGATGCCAAAATCTGAGGACAAGGGGACAGAAAATCTTTCCATCTTTTCACTGCTGAGCTCTGCAGAATATACTGGTCCTCCATCTAGCTGTCGCAGACTCTTGGGAGAGAGGTTAAATACATCCTCATAGGCCTTCTGATTTGAGGTGTAGAACCTTAGATAACCTGCTTTAACAGCAAAGACCAACCTGGGGATGGGGAAAAGTCAATATATTCCTTGCAATATGCTACAGCTGAAGTAGGGCTGGGAAGCATCCTTGCCAGTTGCAGACTGACACCGGGAACAGTTTCTCCAATGGTTTAAACCATTTTCCTTTCTCCTAAAATGGAGATTAATTTCCTCAGATGTATGTGTCAGGTACCACACTCATGACCAACTAATGAGAAGTGGAGAGGAAAAGATCCGTACGCAGCCCTGCATCACTGCCTTCACACTTAGAGCAGATCTGAAGGGGTGGCCACCCTCTGGACCTAGTTGTTTATTGCTGTGGTCTAGAAAGGTGTTTAAATACTTCTCTCCATTCTTTTTTCCAGAATGTGAAAGTTGCTGTGAGTAATGTGCTCTATGGTCACCCCTGATTTTTAGGTGTAGGTCATCCCAGCCAGAGCTATTATCTGTCTGCCTCATTTGTCAGAGACACCAGATGTCCAGAAATCCCTGGCTAATGTTGTAGCTTCTCAATATCCCATCAGTTTGTGTTCCTGGCAAGGAAAAAAAGCAAACACAATTGGGGAAAACAAGGCATACAATGCCCCTGTATGGGCCTGGAGCCCCAGCTCCTGCCTGCTCAGAGGTGGCGCAGGGAGGACCTGATTGGAGAAATTGGAGAACAGAAACTGAGTTATATGGGCAACTATAAAAATTCAACAACTGGACTTAGGATTCATAAAAACAATATCCATTATGAAGCTGCTTTACTGTGAAATCACTGTTGGCTCTTTAATACAGTTAAGCATAAAATACAGTAATTGTTTTGCAAACTAATTGCCGAGAAAGCAGAGGCAATCTATCTTAGCATTTGTTTATATGCAATGAGGTTTTATAATCTAATTTGCAGATTACCAGCCATGATATTTAGGGCAATTAATGGACTGAGCTGAATTGCTCACTCCCTTATGTGAGGTTTTCACAGAACATATTTCTGGACTATGGAAGGGTACTTAAAATTCTGCACTCACTTCTGTTTATTAATGGCCATACCCTTCCAGAGCTGTAGATGTTACCAAGTGAACACAGTTCTGCTTTTATTACTATTCCTATAAATTAGTTACTTGTAACAGTAATTCATAAGTGAATAAAACTAATTTTCCTTTTTATTTTAAAATTGACTTCTGCTAAATATGACACTGTTACTCTGACTACATTATGAAATGGCCACTGAATGATAAATTCTTAATGCTTTGATAACTTGCCCTGACAAGCGTCAATACGGATTGCTGTAAATATTCTGAATGCAGAAAGCCTTTACATCTTACTGCTGTGAGTGTGATTTTTTTTCCCCCTTCTTAAACCACTGTTAGTCCCTGCATCTCACTGTGGATTGTCAACTCTTCAAGTGTGAGAAATGCATCTTACTTAGGTCGTGGCACAGCAATCACTGCTGAAATAGCCATGACAGTTTGAGAGGTTACAGTGCTGTGCTGGAAGCCAGGTGAAAGTATTCATCACTTTCTTCTTCTTTATGCCCAGAGTTTGCTGTGAAGCTGAAGCAGATGGGCACTCATGATTTCATCTGATATGGGAATGGCAACAAATAGATGATAATAACACCCCTGGTCTATTAAGGTATGTGTACAGTGCCTTATGCCACCAGGTCATCTAAATATCCGATGGATATCCCAAATACAGCTGTGGTACAAGCAAATAATTTTGTCAAAGAGATCAAGAGTGGATGTTCATGCTGACTTCCACATGCGAGCCTATGCTACTTTCATTCCACAGCCAAGGCAAACAACCTACCTCTTTGAGTCCTCCATCCTTGGCCCAGCTCTTGATGCAGGTTTTTTTTGTGTTCATCTACGGGAACCTTCCTACGAATCACTTTTGCCTCTTCCTGGGCTTACCTCAACTTGTGGCAGAAGGAAAGGGTAAACCTAACATAGGGCAGGCAGCCTCTGGAAGATGAGACTGTTGCTGGGAGCATTGTTAGCAGTCTCCAGGACCTGAAACTCACTCCGACTTGTGATTTGCAAGCATCCTCGGATGCACACCCAGCACAGGACTGGTGCTTCCTGGCTCAGACTGGAGAGCCTGAGCTGACACACTCACAGCATGTGCAACCAACAACATTGGTAATTGAGGGTAGCTCCTAAGATTCAGGCTGAGATTTGCTGACAATGTTGAAGTAGTCATTTAGGATTCCGTAGTAGACAACGGGGAGAGTCCAGGTTTTCCAGAGAGCACTAATTTGAAGACTAATTGGGATGTGTAACCTACCCTCTGGACTTGCATGTGTTAGTCCACTGACTGGACTAAGTGAAAAGAGCCTTTGTTGGCTGTTACTGGCTAGACATCCTACTCATAAATTGCTTTTCCTAGGTTATGTGACTCCTGGTCTAAGGACAGAAGCTGAGAATAGACCTTTCTCAGTAACACTTGCATTCAGAGAGGTATAATGTGCTTTAACTTGTCTGACTTTCTGCCTTAGGGCATTATGTAGCAGAAGTCACTTCACTTAATATCCAGCCAAACAAGATCTGTATGAAGTCCACACTGTGCAGAGACTGTTCTGAGGCTGAAAGGCAGAAGCTCTGTGAGGAGAAGAAAGAGGTTTCACAGGGCGGGCATAAATGGGACCAAACAAACGGACATCCAGTCCCTGGCTGCATTACAGACTCTCTTTGAGAATATAGGCAAATTTTGTAGTGTTGCCCTAAAATGACCCATAGGGCTTGAGTTTAAAGCTCAGAGCCTGCAGGCCTTCACTTTCCAGGCACTGAAAACTGATCTATTTGATGTGCTGAGGTTTTTGTGAGAGACATTTTGAAAGGTCAAATATACCTTTCAGACCCAAGGACAATGCATGGGCAAAGACTGGAAGTTCCACCCCCTCCATAGTCCCTGGCCGCTTGAATATAGTTTTGTATGTATGTACTCATCCCAGTTTGTGTTGTAAATTTTTTTTATGGGACTTGGGCGGGCCTAAAGATGGGTGCAATGCATTAACCTGGACATCTTTAAGAAGTGAATGAGTGCATAATGAGATGCACTGAGAAGAAAAGGATTCAAATATTCAAGCCTTGCCCAGAGGAAAAGGCAATTACATCATAGGCACAACTGGGTGTAAGTGTAATGAAGGTGCCAGGTCTCATCTGAAATAACGCAGATGGTGTTGGCAGCCTAGTTGGTTTGGGTAGCAAAGGATTTCTAATGCAAAAAGGTAGTCTTTTCCTTGGCAGACTGTTAGAAAATCCACAGAAGGCAAAACAAAAGCTCCAAAGAAATTTCATTATCTCAAATACATCTAGAGATAAATCGTTAGTTGTTAGAGCTGCTTGAGCTGAAAGATAGTGTCAGCACAAAGATTAAGAGCTGCTTACAAATAAATGTAGCTTGGAAGTTAAAAATGCAAAGTAAAACAAAGCCTGATAGGTTTTTCAGCACCACTATGCAGACATTGGCTGTAGAAGAGGAACTAGCCTTGCTGATGAGAGATCACTCCCCCCCAGGCTCTTTTAAATGAATACTAGAGGGGAAAAAAGAATTAAAAAATTGAAAAAGCAATTGTTTGAAAAGTGCTGCTTTGTTTCACTATGACTGCACTTGCACAGGTGCAAATTAGGTCAATTAGCATGAGTATAGCCCAATGGATCATGCAACAACACTAGGGAATGCATTTTCAGAAAACAAATATAACTGCAGCAGTGATGTACACTTGCAGACTCCACACCTTGTAGTAATCCTCTAAGTTCAGCTGGTCTCATGATATGTGAGTCTGCTGAGGCCGTCATCTTATAAATGTCAACTTAATATTAAACAATCATAATATGAAACCCAGAGCTTTCAAACTGAGGAAGATGGTTATTGAATGTTAATTACCGTTCCACTATTAAGTCATACTTTGAGTTATGACATGTTTATTTTCTAGTTATTAACCTTCAGGTTTTTTTAAATTAGATTTGTCCCAGTGCACCATGTTAAGTTCTCACATGCTAAATTAAATAGAATCTAAGCCGGAAGAACATTTGAGGTCAGCTTTAGAAATACTTTTCTCTTAGGGTTTTCTTTTAATCTACATCTCAAAATTAGCACTTGAAGCAGCTGGCCATGTCCAAGAGCAGTAGTCACAGTCCAAGCTCATATGTCACAGTCCATTCACTGCTTCTGATGGGAAGCCACCTCACTTCCCACAAATATTTCTTGTGTGTGAATATGGTGTAAGCTATAAGCCTGTTCCTTTGAGCTCTTACTACTGGTGTAACTCTCACTAGATGCTCTAATTTTCATACTTATATACAAGAGCTTTTTTGGGCTTGCTTAGGTCTCTTGAAAATAGTCTAAGGCTGGGTATTGCCTCGTGGCTGGCAGGGGGCCCACAAGAAGTGCCAGATCTCTTCCTGGCCCAGGCCCCCTAGCTGTCTGCTAGGGGACTCCGGACAGGTCTTCTTGCTTTGCCAGATGCCAGATTTTGCTTGTGAAAGAGGTGTGCAATAACTTTTTCTTGAAAAAGTCATTGTTCTCCAGTCATAGTCACCGTCATGAAAAAGAGACTTCAGAGGGCCTGGGAAATATCCCTGCTTCTAGCTATGGTGGTATACCAGGAAGGTTTTGTACTATCGTGCCCTTGTCCTTACAATAAGAAGATACTTCTAGGACCCTTATTATCCCAAAGCAGCATCTATCAAAACTAATTAGTGTTCAGACATAAGTCATCCTGGGAATGGGACTGCTTAGCAATGAGCAGCCTGTGGGTTGCCTGCATGGCTTTAAAGAGAAATGGTCCAGAGAAGTTTGCTCAGGGAAGCACTCAGCAATCAGATAGAGGCAGAGCCTCTGGTTTATACCAGTCATGAAGAGCATCATTTTCTTAGCAAACAGCTGCCAAATAAAGCAAGGCAAGGGAAGTGTGCCAATCAACAGCTGAACTGGAAATTAGAGTTGAGTTTGAGATTAAACTTTCTCTTAGCCTGTGTCACAGTCTAGGTGTGATGGACCTGGAAACCTGTAATTATTTCTGTAATACCTCCTTATTGAGGAAGGAAAGGAAATATTTTCTCAAACATTTGGGAGGGGAACCCTTCACTAACACCCCCCCACCCCCCCCTTCCATAGACAATGGTGGTGGAGGAATAGGCTGATCAGAGACCCTTCCCCTCATATATCCAGAACTGGTAGCTTCATTTGATAGTCTTCTGGCACTAGGAAAGATATTTCTCTTCCTCCGTATTATTTCTTTGGCAGCTTGGAGAATCTTAGTTATCACTGCAATTATAATTATCAAAAACTTCTAAGAGAGCTTTCAAAAGAAACAGTCCCAGGCCTGCTGGGATCTGTTTGTGGGGTACGACAGGGGGGTTGGAACTAGATGATGTTTAAGGTCCCTTCCAATCCAAACCATTCTATGATTCTATGATTCTATAAGTTCCTTACATATCTTTTTTAAAGCTGAGTGAATAATTCAGAATGAATAATTTACTTGCTGGCATCAGGCTTTTATCTTCTTTGGGGATATGCTACAAGCAAAATGTAGGTCCTCAAATTTTTCTGTTTGAATTACGTGAATATTTCTTTGTGTAACTCTATAGCTTGGTAAGGCATCTTAGACATCCCAGCTGTGTTGTTTTGTTGCAGTGTGGTTGTATGAAGTGGTTCCTCTTTTGTGGATTACAGCAGAAGCACTACTGCCACAGCCACTCATAATGCAAATTTGATTTCTGTGACTAACACATACTTAAAACTAATCACCTAAGTTCAAGCAAACTGTTGAGATGTTGGAGGAATACATGAATGGCTGAAGGAAATTCCATAAATTCAGACAGCTTTTCAAACACTATCATCTGTTCTTTTCACAACAGTGAAAGGTGTTCTTTCACTTTAAAGTAAAAAAAAAAATGCAAGCATGGCATAAACTTTGATATATTTCAAGTTCCAGAAATGCTTGTTGGGTTCACCATTGGTTTTTGGATGGATAAGGGTTATGTAAATGGATGTGATTCTGGTCACGTAGTTGCTTATGGTAGTACAATCTACTTTAAGTGACTATTCTCTTGCCAAAACAACAGCAGGGCTTATTTTAGTAAGTCCTTGTAAACTGAGGTAAAGACTTTGACTTGTCTTGATCAAACAATTTTCTTTGCATACGCCTTTGCTTAAATAAGTGACCTCCCAGCTGTTGTCATATCACTGGACAACGTTTCACTCAAACATACATCTGTGATGCAAAAAGGAAAATTAAAATTCATATCAGGATTTTTATCTCTCACAAACGTTGCAGGTGACTGGAGGAAGGCCTTTGATTTTTAGTGATTAAAATGTATATGGTAGCCCTACACAGGAAATTTATTTTTACTTCACTGAAAACCTAGAGCTCCTGTTTGCTCATTGAAGAAAAATCAGGAAATAAATTTAATAAGAAATATAAGCTCTGTACCAGCAGAAATCAAGTCTTGCAATTATCCCTGAGCTACTGATTGCCTTTGTTCACACCATTTATAATCCTTCTTCTCAGCCTCCAAAGGCACATCTGCTGTTGAAGACAATAGGTGTCTAACAAGTACTGTATGTCCATGAGCAGTCAACATAACGTGCTTTTAGCAGAGGGATTTCCTACCACATTACATTACCAGAAACTCAACTCACAGCCCCAGCAACCACCAGATCTAATGATGGTGACCCACCATGGCATGGTGTATCTATGTTCATGTATTCCAGTCAAAGGAGTGCCAGTGATAACACTGGCATTGGAGGACCCTCTCCCTATACTGCACAGTTTGCAAGTGCTTTATGTCTTCTTACTGGTATAAATTCTTCTATTGACCCAGAGTTTGCCATAATAGATTTTCTGTGAGCAATTTTAAGCTGTTACTTTATTAACCAATTGTAGCACCAATTTCTCTTAAAGTGTGTGCATGTGGCAGGGGTACACAGCTAATAAACTCTCTCGTTTATCTAACATCATAGCTTTTGACCTTGAAATGAAACCACATGTCTGTATTTTTAACCATCTATCCAGTAAGTCCCTTTTTAAAATGGTTGATTTTTATCTCTTGGTAACTTGCATTGGATAATGATTTTTTTTTCCCTCTTACATTACGAAATTTATTCACCTAAATAGTAGAAAGTGGCAAACCTGTAGGTAAGTTTGCAGATGTACCTTGAAGCAATAGATCATGTACTTGTGCACAGATGGCTCCCTTCATATGCTCATTACCCTGAGACTTGCTGAGCTCAGGAAAAACCTATATTTTTTTCAAGGACACCAGAAATCATAACTAGGGATTTTGCCCTGCTCAACCACAGACTGAATTCAGGAGCTAGAGGTAGAAGAGACATCCACACTTCCAGATTCTTCATTTTAACAGAGTCCAAAAATGTAGGGATAGGTTGGTGCCTTAAAATCACTTGGCAAAGGAGAAACTTTGCTTGTCAGACTGGAGAGTTTCTGAATATGTTGTCTCTGCAACCACCTCTTCACAGTACTTCTGTGAAGTACTGTGTTAGTGTAGGGAAAAATGTAATAGCCTTGGGATATTTGTCATGGTACTGTTGAAAAAGATTTAGTTACATATTTTATAATTTGATGCCTTGAGATGTTTTTTGAAAACTTGCCTTCATCTTTTATTCTACATATTTTCCCCTTTCAAGAGACATTTAAGTAGCTGGCTTTTCTGCTCTTTATGACAGCAACTTGCTCATCTTCAGGGCTGAAGACTGTTCTCTTTGGAGGGAAGGCAGCAGCTCACATTGTATGATAGCTCATAGCTTGGATGACTGTGAGGCGAAGAATAACCCACTGCAGACAGCCAAGATGGGTCCTGTCATTAGGAAGCACCATGAAGCTGCCTCAGCTCTCTGGTCTGATTGAAGCAAATCACCAGAGCTGTTTGGTGCTCAGGTACCTTAATACATTTGAGAAGCTGGGCCCCTGTTCTCCATCAATGAGGTGACTTGCATCCAAGGGTGGAGATAACTGCAGCTGCTGGCATAAGTGTGCTTTCACAGGAGCTACATTCACTGCAGTGGAGGAGGTCAGGTCTCAGAAGTAGGGCAGTAAATCATAGAAACATGGAATGGTTAGAGTTGGGAGGGACCATAAAGATCATCAAGTTCCAACCCCCCTGCCATGGGCAGGGACAACTCCCACCAGACCAGGTTGCTCAAAGCCCCATCCAACCTGGCCTTGAGCACCTCCAAGGATGGGGCAGACAAAGCTTCTCTGGGCAACCTGTGCCAGTGTCTCACCACCCTCACAGGAAAGAATTTCTTCCTAATATCTAATCTAAATCTCCCCTCTTACGATTTAAAACTGTTACCCCTTTACCTTTCACTACACTTCCTGACACAGAGTCCCTCTCCAGCTCTCCTGTAGGCTCCCTTCAGATACTGGAAGGCTGTTAAAAGGTCTCCCTGGAGCCTTCTCTTCTCCAGGCTGAACAACCCCTGTTCTCAGCCTGTTCTTAAAGGAGAGGTGCTCCAGCCTCTGATCATCTTTGTAGCCCTCCTTTGGACTTGCTCAAACATGTCCATCTCCTTTTAACATTGGTGACCCCAGAGCTGGAGGCAGTACTTGAGGTAGAGTCTCACCAGAGCAGAGGGGTAGAATCCCTCTCTCGCCCTGCTGGCCATGCTTCTTTTGATGCAACCCAGCAAGCAGTTGGCTTTCCACCCACATGTGACATAAGGGACTCTGCTTGAGTGTTGATGTCTGTAACCCAGAATTAAGGAAGGGGGAACCCAGAAAATGCCTCCCTGTGTGCCCATGAGTTTACACTTTCTCTTGAGAGGTGCCCCCTCTCTGTGCAAGTGGCTTTCCTCTCCCATACCTCATGGTGGAGAACCTGATGTGGTAAGGGCACACCTGCCATCATCATGAAACATCCAGATTTGGTACTGCAGCTTGAAACAGGGAGGGATTTCACTGACCTCTGTATTTGCATAACAAGCCCCTAAGCTACTCTATATGTCACATATATGACACCCTGAGTCCCCTGGCTCAGACAAGCATACAGGAAGGTATGGGTCTACCACAGATGTCCTGAATGATCTTCCTAAGGCAATGGCTGCCATGTCCCAAGTCTCTGCATATCCTTTTTTAAAACATGGTGATAGTTGGGCAATGAAAGCTTGGGCAAATAAGTACTCCAGTGTGATTCATGCCACAGCTGACCTGCCATATATAGCCTGCAGCGCAGAAGGGCTGGATTACTGCTCCCCACCTTCATAGAGACAGTAATTTAATTTTCTTTTCTATCCAGGTGCCAATTTCTATAAAAGTTGTGGGAATGACATGTGTCAGAGAATTCAACTCTGGTTGAATTTGTCTGAAACTTTTAATTGAGTTCCAAAACCATAAGGGTGGGGAACGTGCAGGTGGGAGCCGAACACACATTGTCATTACACGGAGCCTAACATTTTAGGAAATGAAGACAAAATTCTGCTTGTCCAGCGGGGAGGGGCACGAGTTGATGAACCCAAGTCCAGGAGGCTTTTGAGTCCTGTAGGACAGGGGTCCTACAGGCACATCTCCATGGAGGGGACTGCCCTTACCTACCAGGATGCTCTGCTTAGTGGTAAAAGCTTTCCAAAAGCCACCTTCCATTTGCAGCTAATGTTTAAACAAGGGGCTTATTTTCAAGGGTAATTTGTCTTTGTGTCTTAACCGGCCACATTTCCACAATTAGTCGTCTCTGGCCCCCTTGAGCTGCGGGGGCTTGGGTGGCAGGGGGAAGGAGGATGGCAGCCTGTCGCCTGGTGAAGGGAGGGAAGCAGCTGGGGGGGGTGTGTGGAGGGGGGGCTGCCTGGCTGCCGTTTCCATGCGGTACAGGCAGCGTGATCAGAGCACTAACACAACAGCCTGTGTAATTACATGTTTCTAGGAAGTGTGTTAGCTCCACAGGGAGCTGAGTCCATTTGGAGAGAAGGAGGAGGAGGAGGAGGAGGAGAAGGAGAAGGAGGAGGAGGAGGAAGAGACTTTCTTTTTGGGGGGTGGATAAGGTGAAAAGGGTGAGCGCCATAGCCCAGCTCTCACTGGAATATGATAAAGGTAATTGTGGCTCTCAAGTGAACGCCAGGCGCTCCCCAGTCCTGGCTCCTCTCCCTCCTTGCTCATGTCTGTGTTATGCAGGCGTCTGCTGTCAAAAACAGGGCTTTGCGGGAAGAGAGAAGAGATTTGACCCTGGTGGAAGCGGTACGTTGCGATATCTGACGTTGTTTCTGCGCTAGCATCGCCCGGGCAGGGATGGAAGATGCAGAGTCAGAGGCACGGCAGTTCTGTGCAGCCTAGGCATCTATTTAGGTGGAGGAAGGAGAGAGGCAATAATTAAAAGCAATTAATTATAGTCCGCATGCTGGGGCAGGGGGAGGATGGCTCAGACCTAACCTGTCATGTAGGTGTTTGATACATGTCCTGTGTGGCTGCTGCTCACCGTGGCAGCGTGTGCCTGAGCTTTAAATATCCTGCAGTTCCCGATATCTTGTTTCTCCAGCAGGCTCTCCATTTCATTTTCCTCCTGTCTCTAGTGTAAAATTTGGCCTAGCTTTAAGCTCCTTTCCCTGGCTGAGAAGGTTATTTCCTTCCCTCCTCTCCTCCCCACCCCCTCATCCATCCTCTCCTCCTCTTGCAAATGCTCTCCGACCCTGATTTGGGGTTTCTCTCCCTGCAGTTAGCTCTGGGCTCTGTGGATGCTTTGCCGTGACGGAGGGCCGAGGGCTGACCGAGTCGTGGGGAGGATTTGTATGTAGGAAGAGAGGAGATGGCAGTGCAGCGTGCTCCCGAATCTGCTCTGAGCTTGCTGATGGTAAGTACTTGCTGAAATCTGTTTGGAAAAGAAGGGGGGGGAAGGGGGTAAGGGAGGGTGAGCGAGGGGAGCTGCACCACATGGATTCAGGGGACCAAATCCACAGGAGGATTTTGCATGAGTCGCCGCTTCGCTTTTATGGGTCCCGGGGAACTTTGCAGAGGGCTCATCTGGTGCTTGCAGGGAGGCATTCACCCCCGTGATGGGTTTTAGTGCTCCTGGACCAAACTCGTCAGCAATGGCAGGATTTTGAAGTCACCTTTCTGGCAGAGCTGGCACTTGCATTCGGGGTTTATCCTGAGCTGCAGCTTTGCATTTCATTCATATATATCCAGTGCCTTGAATCCTCACGTCCTTCTGCTCTCTCCTGCTTGTGCCCTTGCTGGCTGTGAGACAACTTAAAAGATGAGAGGTTGAGAGCTTGGCTTCTCTGTTGGCTGGGAGGCGTGTTGTTGACCATGGCCAGGTACTCAGGTGTTGTACCTTTTGGGGAATGGTCCTCTAAGGCAGCGAGTCGCCCTTCGCCCGGCTGCAGGGAGTCTCAGCCTGCTCCCAGCTGCAGACCACAGGGTAACCACCAGCTTTTATCCCAGCTATTTGCTACAACATGTTGAGCCACTGACCTACTTCTCAAAGTTCTGCATATTTATAACATTTTAAAGAAGATTATTTAGTGAAGCACATGGCTGAAGTCTAGAAGCGCGCTGCTGTCCTGCTGCAATTAAAATAAACCCTTTTTGGTGGGGTATTAGAGGGTTGTTTAGCTTTACTGATTTTAATTTTTTTTCCTCTCTCCTACTCTTGTTGCCATTTTCTATGCAGCAGCATCAAGGACGGTTTTAGCCTAAGATCTCTGCTGGGTGTTTTTCTGCCTAAATGTCACTGTAATGTTCCCGCTGGAGAGGTTATAAGCAAAGAGCATGTGTGTGCGCATGTGTGTGAATGCATAGATATATACGCATTATATGTATATTTGCATAATTATTCTTACTGATCTCTCTTCTGATTGTATTCGGAAATAATCCCTAGCACTTAGAGACATGATGAGTTTAGTGAAGGGAATGCTGCAGGATAACAGTCCTGTAGTGCCTAAGGTTGTTAACAAAGGTCGTTGAGAAAAGCAAATTTTATGTCCATTACTCAAAATGTTAAACATGCTATTAAGCCTCTGCATGGTTTGCTTTATATTTGCCGGTGACTGACTTGCTGTGTAAGCTCATTTTATTTCCTCTTGCTTACCTCCGGCCTTCCTGGCTTTTTATATGGGCTCTTTCCATTTCTTCTCCAAAGATAAATTGATGGGTGCCTGTCACCCCTGTGTCACTGTTTGGGCTGTATACGCTTTTACTTTCACTACCCTCATAATTCTCAAGTTAAACCTCTCCTTCCCTCCTCTGTACTCCTTGAACAGACCTTGTCAAACTCTGGTATGGTGCCAAGCTGCCCGCAATTTTTCTCTCTTAAAATGTGGCTTTCTGCGGCTATATGACCTTGTCACACTTGTCGTTTTGAGGTTGGTTGGGTGTTTCTACAGTTTTGGTCAGTAGCCTGGGCCCCTTGGGTCTCCTCACTTTGGACACAGCGCAAAGTCTTGTGTCCCAGCCCTGTCTGGATGGGCTAGGCTGGGGGTCCACAGCTGCAGGATTTTGTCCCTGTGGATGGTTAGGGTGCTGGTGACGGGGATGTATTTCAGGGTTGCAAGAGGACTTGTGTAACTCGTAGGGCTGTACTCTAAGATGGTCTGGTACTAGAGGCTGGTTATATGGGTGTGGGAAAGGTGATTTGTTATGTTGTGTAATGTTCCACTTTTTGCCAACTGCTTCTTTTTCCTTATCTTTTTCTTGAATCAGTTTAGTTAACTACAGAGACCTCTTCCTTTCCCCTCTGCTCTGCCTTGGCTTTGATTGCATGCTTGAGCAGGTTCCCCTTAAATCAATAATAAATTCTTGCATAATTCATCCTGCAATGAGCAGCTATAATGGCATCTCTTCTAAAACTGCCATGCTCCAGAGATTAAAGGATTAGATATCTTTGGGAAGTCCACAGAAGTAGCTTTTAATACCTTGATGGGCTTTCTCCATTGAGAGACTTTTCTTTTAGCAATGGGGAGTATTTCTGTACCGCATTTCCCCTGCAATAGGATGCAGAATGTGCATCCAACCATCCACATTTTGTAAGACCTAATCATCAGCAGCATTTGGCAGTGCTGCATCATCCTCAGTCTGAAAATATCTCCTTCTCAGTGGGGTACCTTAAAGCACTTTGTGTTGCAGGTAAAAAAAAAAACCAAAAAACAAGGTACTGAGGCATTAATTGACTTCCCTGGAGTTTGACACACTGGTTTGAGTGACCCAAATTATGAGTTTGCTTATCCCAAACTCCTTTCTGGTCAAATAAGAAAGACTGGCATCTCCAGGGCAGGGGTTTTCCTTCCTATAGTAGGATCTTCTATAGGGCATGGGTATCTAGCATCAGTATGCCCCAGCAGATAGAGCTGCAGATGGGATTGTGTGTCACTTCTGTGTGTCAGCCATGATGACAGCTCACAGTGACTTACCTGTACCCAGTAAATGCTACCCAGAATGTGGAGTTAACATGGTGTAAAGCAACTCCCGGATCGCAGGTCGGTGGGGAGTTGCATATTGTTTGTGCAATCTTTAGCACACTGGAGAATCTCATTAACCTGCAGATTAGGTGGACAGGTCCTACTTCAGCTTAGTGAAAAAATATCGACCATACAATGAATTAATCTAAATTGTATCCCATTTTATTTTGATCTTGTTTTCTAGACATAATACTCAGGTGGGGTTTTTTTCCTGGCTTTCAGTTATTTATATGCTTGTCTTTTTTTTCTCCCAGGCCAGGGAAATGGCTCAATAAGGTAGAATTTCAGTCTTAAGCATATATTTTCTTAACAGAAAGATATTGCATTCATATAAAAACTGCAATCTGCAAATAGAACTGCAACTTGTCCATTCTGGTAAATGACTTGCATTACAAATGACTCTGGATTGTGCCTGGTCTGTGGAACTCCTGCCTCTACCTTGCTCCAGAGATCACAGCAGATGAGGGATGTTGCCTGGTTCAGAACAGAGGAAATTGGCCTGAACTGTGCCCAAAGTGGTTCTGCCTGTAGCATTATCAAATCATTAAAACAGAGCTTCCTCAGCTCCTGTGAATCAAGAGGAGGGAGCACCTGAGCATAAAATAGAAAATACCATGTCTTGTTAGGAATGATAACACCTGCTGTTTTAAGATCATTAATGTTGATGGGAGTAAGTGCAATACCAGTAGGATTTTATGTCTATCTTATTAGTATATTGTAAAATTTTAAAGCTGCAGACTTATTGATTGTACAGATTTTAACAGCTCGCTAAGTTATGATACCTGGTGTCCCTTGAGACAGCATTACTGCATCTCATGAAAATAGATCTTAGGGATTTGACCTTCAAACTGCTGTAGGTCATAACACTACCACTAATTAATCTGTGCTAAATGGCAATGGAGGTTCAGATGAGCAAGGTATACAGCTCAGAGTACACTAATTAATCCAAAATAGATCTCAAAATGGTAGGGAAGAGGAGCACAGTTTTCTGTTTCGAGAAAGCCTGCTCCAGCTGACTCCTCTCACTTCCTCCATCAAATTGTAGCTTTACTGTATTTATAACCCAGCTTTGCTCTCTCTTGTTTAGAAAACAAGTGCACTTGTAGATTAATGGTAGCTGCTTGTGTTTGGAGGAGCATCTTTCACTTCAGGGAAATGTGTGATATTTCACACTTTAAAATTGATTATTTTGTGTCTGAGTTGCATTCAAAGCTGAGGCTGGAACAGTGGTGGGTGTGAGATATCCTACGTGACCCTCACTACATGGGACTCAGTTACCTCTACAGTTCAAGGAGAAAAGAGGGAATTTGGAGCATTAACACATGCTGTGGTGTTCACACTGCCCAAAATCAGACATTGGCTGGCCAGCCCATCAATGGGTCTGTTGGCCTCCATGTCTCTTTGTCCTGCTGGGTTGAAGGGATTGCAATGGATGCCTAAGGCAGACACCTGCAACAGGAGGACATGCTCCATTTCTAAACCTTAGCGTAAATAATTGGCATCTGAGTATCACTGCCCATTGAAAATCCCAGTTTATGCCCTCCATTTAAAGAGGATTCTGCTGAATCATCCTTCCATCCCTCAAGCAAAGATACACTAGAGTCCCCCAAACAACATGAATCTCCTTGATTTGATCATTCTTCTGAAATGCAGCACTGAACTCTGTAGGATCACTCTCAAAACATGCTCAGAGATTTAAGTGTATCCTTACTAAATGCTATGAGGGCCATGCCCTGTTTGTTTGGCTTCTGAGCTGTTGGATTTCACAACATTCTGTATATTTCACAAATTATTTCGCAAGTTGGACTCCTAAGTCTTTATAGCTGAAGCCTGCCCTTGTGAAGGGAAATTTGGTAACTACCTAAAAAGATGTAGAGCTTCTGAGCCCCATTTATACCTAGGGCTGACCCCACACACACAGAGGCCATAAAGCTGTGTCCTGTCCCACTCAAACCTCTGGACAGATTGCAGCAGCGCAGCTCGGCTTGGAGGATCATGTTAAATCCTTTGGGAGCAGTGAGGTTACAGTGGCAGGATGAGGTAATTTTCTGCCTCTCTCATCCCAGGCTTAAATTATCTCTATGTTGGCAGTATGCAAAAGCCCTTGACTTTCAAAGCTCCTTGCTGCAACCTCATCTCCAGACCGCGTTGACCTGGAAGGCCAGCTATGCTTGGCATGCTCCTTCTGTGAAAACAAAGCCCACCCGTTTTTTGGGGTTGCTCAGGGCAGGGGTCAATGCAGCTCTTCTCTGATGCTGAAGCAGTGAGATGTGTCAGGGCTGCATGACCCACACACGAGTCTGGGCATAAAAGCAGCACTGCTTGGGAAAGAGCAACGCCTTCCCCCGGGAACTGGCCGTGCTGCTGACATCTGGCCCTCTCCAGCTTCATGCCCCAAAAGTGAGGTCTGTGAGGACATATGAACAAACAAGGGGAGATGATCATGCAGCCTTCTCCATGCTCCTTTTGCAGATATTTCCACCATGCAGGTGTGCTGGCTTCAACCACAGCCTTCCTAGAAGGTCTGGCCAGGAGAGGAGAATACAATGGAGGTGTATTCTGGGCTCCCCAGTTCTGGACTCACCAGTTCTGGGCTCCCCAGTTCAAGAAGGGCAGGGAACTGCTGGAGAGGGTACAGCAGAGGGCTACAAAGGTGATGAGAGGCCTGGAGCATCTCCCTTATGAGGAGACACTGAGGGACTTGGGGTTTTTTGGCCTAGAGAAGAGAAGACTGAGGGAGGATTGGATCAGTGCTTATAAATACTTAAAGGGTGGGTGTCAAGAGGATGGGGTCAGTCTTTTTTCAGTAGTGCCCAGGGACAGGAAAGAAGAAATGAACACAAATTTGAATATAAGAAGTTCCACCTAAACATGAGGAGGAACTTCTTTACTTTGAGGGTGGCAGAGCACTGGCAGAGGCTGCCCAGAGAGGTGGTGGAGTCTCCATCTCTGGGGACATTCAAAACCCTCCTGGACAAGTTCCTGTGCAACCTGCTGTATGTGGACCTGCTTTGGCAGAGGGGCTGGACTAGATGATCTCCTGAGGTCCCTTCCAACTCCATGTGACTCTGTGATTCTGTGACTGGGGAGGAGCCATGCTGGCAGGAATCTCCCTCCCTCCCCGGCTTCCTCCTTGCTCCAGCCAGATAGTAATTTGCTAATGGGCTTCACAAGCAGCAAATAGCTGAGCTGTGCTGATTGCTCTTTTGGGGGATGGGATGAGAGCAACAAATTCCTGCTCAGTGTTTTGTAACTGCTTGCTACCATGGACCCAAAATTTAGCCATTTCTTGTTGTTGTTTCCTTGTGGCACTGAATTGTATCTGAACTCTACTATGTGCCTCCATAAATGTACAGTAAGACTTCAAACACAGTGGCTTAATTGAGCTGAATGAGATTAAACACTCCCTGGGACTTCTCTTCGCTTCCCTGTGGTGGATGTCACCTTTTACCCATCTGAGCCGCAGGACTACAAAATCATTATCCCTGCAATTCTGCTCTAGTGCGTGCCATCAATTTTCTTTTCCTTGTCCCTCTGCATGAATGTGCTGTAGAAGAAGCAGACCATAATGTTTGCACATCTGAATTTTCCCATTTATTACTACGCTTTAAAAGAGCAGTAAGAGGGATTGCTGATTTATTATATTTTTTTTTAATTATGAATATGGTGTGTGCCTCTTATTCCAGCTGCTCATTCTGAATGACTGATAAAATTATCTCATCAGAGATGTGGTCATTGATTTTTTTTTTATGATGCTATAGACCATCGTGATTTGTAGAAGAGAATTAGTGGGCACTTGAGTAAATGATCATTATGATTAATTGGAACCTTTCTACAATTAGGAGGAAAGTAACATATTAACAGATTGAAAAGATCACTAAATATGTCAACTCCTTTTGACAATATATAAAAGAATAATGTCACTCTGACTTTTTAAATAAAATGCATTGGAAATTTTGACTGAAACCAAAATAAAATGTTTAAAATGCTGCAATTGCCACAGTTAAAATGCAAGACTATGAATAGTTACTAATTCATGGGAAGGACTTGTAACATTGTGTGATTGCAATTTTTCAGTTCTTTTCCTTCTGGTTACGAGTGTCATGCTTCCACCATTATTTACTCATAACTTCTCAGCGTGGCAACAATCCAGCCCCCTGGTAGACTAATGTGGTTAGCACATTGGGGCTCAGAGTTGTACAGAAGTCCTGTGCGAATCCTTCCTCAGTGTATCCCATGAAAAATGCAGATTTTTGTGATTTGCCAACTATAGCTGCTGTGTTCAGGTGGCCGGTCTTGGAGGCGCTCATGGAGTCTGCCAGCAGCAGCACCAGCCACTTCATTTCATGTGTCTCGCTAAAAACAGAAGCCACACCATCTGGATCTGGGGCCAACCAGAGGGACTGGATCAAGTTTTGGGCTCTCCCGAGACACAATGCTGTCCCCAGATCTCCACAGCCACTGTAAAGGCTGCTGGGGAATGGGTGTTTCCAACCCAACCATCACTGGCAAACCTTAGGTGAACATCATAGAGAGGTTGGTGCTCATCTATTCTCACAGGTAATTAGTGATAGAACAAGAAGGAATGTCTTCAAGCTGCAACAGTGTAGGTTTAGACTAGACATTAGGAAGAAATTCTTCACAGAAAGAGTGGTCGGACACTGGAATAGGCTGCCCAAGGAGATGGTTGAGTCACCATCCCTGAATGTGTTTAAGAGTTGTTAGGATATGGTGCTGGGGGATAGGGTGAAGGGGAGGACTTGGTAGAATGGGGTTGATGGTTGGACTCAATGATCCCAAGGGTCTTTTCCAACTTGAACAATTCTATGATCTTCCCTGTACACCTCCAGGCAGATGTACCCATTTTACTCCCTTATGTCTTGATTGTCTCTGCTTTACAGGTTTTAACAGCATCAAGCATCAAACTAACCTGAACCCATCATCACTTTCAAGTGATGAGAGTTTTCTCATTTAAACAAATACTTGTATTGGCCTGAAGCTCAAACTCTCAAAGCACATGAAGTGAGGCTCCTGCTCACCTTTTTGAAGGGTCTTACCACATTAGACTGTCCTACTGAGAGCCCTGTTAGCACATGCTTGTCCAGCAGCAATGCTTGAGACCAAATGGCATTTCCAAAGCCTTGCTGAAAGGCAGATCTTTCTCGAGCAGCCTCCCAGAACACAAAGAGACCCACAGAAGTGTCTGTCTGTATTTCATGGAAATAAAAGCCCTAGTGAATGTCAGAGACCTGTTTAGAGGAATGCCTCTGCACAGAAAATCTTATCAGTTTTTCACATCCTTCATGGGATTAAAGCTGGTAATCCCCAAATTAAAACCAGGACCTCCTAGTACTACTTCTCGTACCTGGCCTTAGTTTTTCAGGTCTCCAAAAAGCTAGTGATTGTGCTGAAATACCAGCAACTGACCAGGAACGATGAGGCTTGAGCCCACAGTGCTTTGTTTTCAGGACAGGTTGCAAAAGCCTTGCTGAAATAATAAAAAATAATGAATGAAAAAATAAAAAATAATGAATGAAAGCAAACCAGAAGACCATAAAGCTGGGTGTAAAAATAATCCACCCCCATATTCTTTGTAAATCACTTGCAATTTGGTTAAAACAGAATATTCCTTCCCCACCCTGGCCTTGCCCCAACAGGCACTGCCCACCTCTTACCAATGAAGAGTTGTTCTCTGCCATGTGTCCTTCGCTGTCCTCTCTTCTCTCAATCCATTTACAGCCATTTTCATCAGAGAGATGAAAATTATTCTTACAGTGGTTTTGTTTGCGCAGAAGCAGAATTCACACAGAGCCTTGCCCCACAATATTTTCCTATCTGTGGGCAGGATGTGATGATCCTTATACTGCAAGACACTCAGCTTTGGCTCTCATAATTTGTCTGAAGTTAATGTGGGAGTGTTGTAGAACATATGTTTGGCTTAATATAGGTTCAAGGTTTTTTAAAATCTAATATATTAAAGTAAAATCTGTGACAGCTTCACAGTAAATAAGATTGAAATGTTTTTCGTTTTTGAATAATATGAGGCTAATTGAGCCATAGTGGTCAAAGCACATTGTATTTCCTGGTAATTAATTGCTGCTTGTGATAGTTGACTGCATAAAACTGTGCTTTGGGCCATTAACCCCAGGTCATTACTGCTCAAGGAAATGTCTAGTGAAGGTCATTATAGATGCTGTTATATAAGCCATTGTAATAGAAAAAAAGTTGGAATGAGCTTTTCAAAACCCCAATTTCCTTGTTCTGGTCTTATTTCAGAGATCTGGGAATCAAGACTGTTCTCAATTGTTCTTCATATACACAGATTTTCACGAAATTAGGATTTGCCCACAGTCTTAAAAACAGGGCCCAATTAATTGAAGTGTTTTTGAGGATGGTCACAAGCCTTCCAAAAGGAATGTCATAGATTGTGTTCTTAGTGGCAGGCCCACTAAGGCAGGGGGATGGACAATGACTGAGCAAAAACCCAACTGATCCCTGCTGCTGGCTTCTTTAGCAGCAACGCATGGAAACTGGGTAAGGTGGCTGTGGCAATGGGGGCAATTGTTGCTACACGTTGGGCTAGTTGTATTTGTGTCTTGATATTCCAGGCCTGGATTGAGTTTTCAAGACTTTGGTGACAGACCAAAATCAACCCTCTCATGAAAACCAGCCTTCGTTCTGGTTATCCTACAGCCTCCAGAGGGGTTTCTAACTTCCAGCTCAAGCAGGAGCTATTGAGAGATTTGCTTTTGTGCTGTCCCTCATATTGCTCTGTAGGACAGAGTCCCCAGAACAGCAAGGTGATATTTCTACTGAAAACTAAAATTAAGAAATGAGTGTTCTAAGAAGGAATAATAGCATTTTCTCCCCTGGCAGACTGGTGTGGTTGAGAATTCTGGTTTTTTCTAGTTAAAAGTTCTAAAAAGAAAGTTCCAAAGAAACTAAAGGAATGCAAGATATTTTTTTGTACCTTCCTTTAACAAGATATCAATAATAATAGCACTTATTTACTATATTAAATACAGCATTCTGTGGAATGCTGTTTTCTCTAATCATGTGTTTAAAATAGGTTGAGTATTTCATATGAACAAAAGTCCTTGAATTAGTATTCTGAGACCACTGGCTCAGAGAGATTCCAAGGTCACAGGCTTTAAAGAGATTCCGAGAAAGCACTTCAGCTCTAAACACACAAAATTACAGACAGCAGAAGATACAGTGATGGCACAAGAAAAATAAGGTGGAAGTTTTTTAACTTGCTGAAGTTGCCAGCAGTGGGGGGTTTTTTTCCCACTTTGAAATTTTGTTTTGGAGTCAGGAGTTAAATAATTCCATATGAAAAGACCTGTATTGCCCTCTTGATCAATATAGAAACTCATTTTGTCACCATCCTTACTGCAGTATATAAGAAAAAGTTTATTTGTTCAGAGTCCTCTACTGATAGATCGCTCCACTTGAACTCTCTTCCTGCTCTGTATGTAATATCAGATGCAGCCTCTGCTGCTCACTGCTATCCAAGAAAACTAAACATGCTGCTTACACGGGTTCTGACACAAACGGTTTTGTGTTGTAGAAATATTTTGACTCCTTCTTTCATCAAAGTTTTACTACTGGACTTCTTTGCTCAGGTAGTGCTTATGTCATTTTAGGGAGTTTCTCATTTTTAGATGCACCATTTAAATTTGAAGAGCCAAATAAAGAGTCATCCATGTGATCTTTCCATGAGAGCTTTGATTCACCAGTAGGAATTAAACCTTGTCTGTGAAGTCCAGAGGTCTTGGACATGGATCATGTTTTGAATGTTCCTGTTTGATTTGTCTCTGGTGATTTTCCTGAGCTACCACTTCCAAATACAGGCTTCAATCATTGACTTTCTACATTTCTCCCAAGAAAATGCATCTGTGCTGGCACTGCAAATGAGATGTGTCTGTTGTGGCTAGGCCCAAATATATTTGGGGGAGGAGAGAAGGAATTGAGTGCTATCCACTTGCATGATGAAATGTAAACTGATGACAGAGAGTTACTGGAGGATTTAGGATTGTATGACCATGTGAACCAATTAAAAAACCCAGAAGTCTTTTACAAAATGGGAGTAAGGAACAAATCCTATTTGAAATCTGCATTATTGTCCATGTATAACAAAGCAGGGGTGGCTTAATTGCCAAAGTCTATGCCAACAGAATAATATATAGTCATATTTGACTAAAAGAGCAGTCGTCAGTTTTAATTTTTAATAGTCTTTAATTAAGTAAGAGTTCATAGAATCATAGAATGATTAGAGTTGGGAGGGACCATAAAGATCATCGAGTTCCAACCCCCCTGCCATGGGCAGGGACACCTCCCACCAGATCAGGTTGTTCCAAGCCCCATCCAGCCTGGCCTTGAACCCCTCCAGGGATGTGGCATCCACAGCTTCTCTGGACAACCTGTTCCAGTGTCTCACCACTATCACAGGAAAGAATTTCTTCCTAAGATCTAATCTAAATCTCCCCTCTTTCAATTTAAAACCATTACCCCTCGTCCTATCGCTACATTCCCTGTCAGAGTACCTATTCATAACACTTCTGGTATTTGTGCACTAACACATCTGTCCCTGGGTTGCCAGAGTCACTCTTTCAGATAGAGGCTGGTGTCGGTTGATTTCTCTATGGTCAGGAGCTGCAGTTGACTTTGTTTAAGTTCCATAAAACTTCCCCCAAACCATTCCTGTGTGAGAGAGAAAGATTTGATATTTTCTTAGGATCAAGCTGGGAGGCGAGTAAATCCATATTGCTCTACTTGTCTCCGTGACATTTCCAATTCCTACAGATGCAATCAAAACAATTTGTCTCATTGATCTTGAAATTCTTTGACAATTTCACACTCCGAGCTGAGTGGTGTGACCTGAACGGTCACCTTACTGCTTTCCATCGATAAAAGTTTTGAGACAGATCAAGATCGCATGCTTGCTGCATATGAGCTATGAGTCTTGGAGATTATTATTGGTTTACTGGTGGAGTATTTATTTTCAAATGAAAATGAATTCTTAAGTAAGTCATTGCATACATAACCTGCCTTGATATTTTTAGGTGTTAAAACCACTGTTTCAATGAGGCCGGGATGGGGAAAATTGTCCATGATGTTTCGGATGTACAATTAAAGTGCCATCTGCCTCTGTGATGCAGCAGATGTATAATTGATATTCACTGCTGATTTGCCACTTGATTTTCTGCAGACGTTGAATGCTGTAATTGTTTATACAGTATGATGCTAAATACCCATGTGAGAATTTTCCTCCTCACGTATTCCCTACCAGAAGTATCACTACCTTTCCTAATACTCAGAAGGTGGTTCATTAAAAGATAATTTACAATTAGCTAAGCCAAAATCTTACAGGAATCCAGTGAGTAAGTAAGAAACAGGTTTTCAAAAGGAGTGGTTTATTCTTGTGGAATCATGGAAAGCTTGTTGGGAAAACTGAAAATGCTGATCCCAGATCTGATCACCTTTCTGTGATGATTTAAATGTTGAATGTAAATAGGACTAAAGGAAAAGAGTTGTATTTATTTTCACTCCTTTTTTTTGTAGAGATAGGAACCTTCTTCAGGGAAAAATATTTATGTAGAGTAAACCCAAGAGGTCAACTATAACATCAAAGGAACTGTTTTCTCTAGGGAAAAGACTATTTAAATAAAAAACAGAGATAGAAACCACAGCAGTTAATTCTGAACAGACGGGAAAACAGAGATGTGCTACTTTTTTTTTCTTTTTTTTTTTCTGCACAGTCATTACTTTTAGGAAATGCAATCACTAAAATTTTGACCAATTAGCAGGTGTTAATTTTACCCTGTGATTGACTTTTAAGATTCTCCTCCTGAGAATACTCTAGACCTGAATCTGCTCATGCTGAAATAAAAGCAAATGTGATCAGTAACTTCCATGGCAGGAGGATGGTGGCTCTATTTTATATTGCGGCTCTTCTTTTTGATAGCAGTGTCTTTTCAGCATATTAGTTAAACTCACTATGAAGTGGCAATGATTGTCCAGGACTTTGCATTCTGCTTCAAAGGAAAGAAAATTTGGTGACAGAGAATGTGAATCTGTCTTCGCTGCAAGTAACATTTTGAGTAATCATTTCTTAAGCCAGTGCCCGGCTCGCAGGAAAACTCAGAGCTTTCCAGGTGCTCAGAGAAACCAAGGTCCATTTTGTTGAAACTTGCTCCCTTTTCACAAGCCCTTCTCTGTACGTGGCACCAGCATAATCTGAATGGATGCCCCATGTCTTGCCGAGGCTGAACACTTGCTTTCATAATTCAGGGTATCTAATGTTAATAGTCTAGTTGTGCCTAAAAGACATTGTGTCTGGTGGTTATGGCACATATCTCAGGGGTTAGTGTAAGAAAAAGACCAAGCAAGACGTTGAGGACACGGAAAGCGGAGGAGATGGAGGGGATGATTTGGGGAGGGAGGATGGAGGGAATGAGGCTGATTTCCCTGCAGACCAACCTGGTTCTGTTAGGTTTTCGATCAGATCTCTATTGCTATCTAAACCCACAAAGTGAAAGAGAATCAGAGAGACAACCCAGGATAAATCGTAAAACTGACTATGTTAATGCTGTTAAACATTTGAAGGAGAGGAACAGCTTTTCTTCATGAGACGTTTAGCCACAGCCATGCTGTGTGCTCTGTTACAAATGCAATCAGAAATACAGCTATGACGCAATATGTGGTTAATTTTACCCTTATAACTTCTTGTTGAGATCTAGTTTGGCTCTTTAAGGTGGAGAAATGACAACATCTGAAGGAGAGAAACTTCACATAGTTTTTTGTGTGTTCTTGGGGTTTATTTTATTGTATTTTATTTTATTTTATTTTATTTTATTTTACTTCATTTAATTTTATTTTATTTATTTCCAGTCTCTTTCTATTATCCAAGCTTTTGAATATGCTTGTTACATGAAGATTCATCTTCAGGTTTAGTTTATACTGAGAAGATGACCCACAGAGGGGAAGGTTGTAGTCTCACAGCACATGAGAGGCTGTCACTAAACGGAGCTGGAGCACAAAGCAGGGATCCCCGATCTTGGGAGGAGCAGGTTGAGCATCTCCCTGTGATGTACATCTGCTAACTCAGCACCATCATTGTCTCACTGCTATCCATTGGCTGAAATGTGGCATGTTCTCTTAATTCTCCTATACTACAGATAAACAAATCAGCCATAAAAAAAAAAAAAAAGGTTTTGAATATTAGTCACTGACTGGCTGAAGTCTACGGTTCCTGTTAATACAATATGTCAACAAAATGAGTTTTCTATCACAGCTAGACTCACGTGCTTTAAAATGAAACTCCAGTGACAAGTTTTAAATTTATTTAAATAAAAACGGTTAAAATCAATCTTTATTGGATACTTATCAGCTTTGAAATTCCTAAAAATGACTTGAATATATGGAACTGCTTTCCTTTCCAGGACAAAGAAACCTTATCAGTGGTGGTGAGAGGCTGCAGTACCCATTCAGGGGTGGGAATGCAGGGGGGTCCACTCACAGCTCCCACGGTGTGTTTGAGTTTATCTAAAACAGGTGCTGGGAAAAGTGACATGGACCACAGGACTCCTGGCACACAGCCGTGTGCATCCTGAACAGGGAAACTTAGGGACAATTTCAGTGGACAGATTTGCCTTCTGGTTTCTTCATTTCCTTTCCAGAGGATGGTATGAAGTTATGTCAGGGGACATTTAGATTAGATATCAGGAAGAATTAGTTTACTGAGAGAGTGGTCAGGTGCTGGAACAGCCTTCCCAGGGAGATGGTGGAGTCATCATCCCCAGAGGTATTTAAGAAATGTGTAGATGTAGCACTTCAGGGCATGCTCTAGTGCCTGAGATTGTTGTGGGGTGGGTGTGTGTGTGTGTGTATGGTTGGACTTGATGATCCCACAGGTCCCTTCCAACCATGAAGATTCTGTGATTCTGTGAGGTGGTCCTGGCAACAGAGGGGAATGGGCTCTGGTACACTTAGATATGGACCTCTCCTGAGAGCTCATGTCTCCACAGCCTTAGAAGAGCTAGTGATGGAGATTTCCTACTTCAGGGGCAAAATCTCACCATGGAAAACAAAGCAATGCTGTTGAGGGTGCTCGGCTGGTTAATGGCACTCAGTAGCCATTCATATGGCTGCTGCCTCCTATCAGCTCTGGTGACACTTCATTCCTTTGGAAACATCACCTGCAAGCAAAATATACATTTGTCAGAAGCCTTTAAAGTTGTTTGGGCTCTCTGCAGCACTACTGAGTTTATTTTGTGTGTTAACAAGCTGTAGCTTGTTATTTCCACTGGATCTCCAAAAACATGTGAGCAATCTTAAAAGACCAGTCCCTCGTTCCTGCAGGCAGTAGGCTGGAAGGATCTTTTTGTGGGAGGAAACAAGTTTTCTCTCCTCCACGACTCTTCCACTACAGCTTTATTAGATTCATTTCTGGTTCTGCCAGTCTAAATAAAAAGGCAGCTTCTCCTCTGAGAAGTATTCAAAGCTTCACATAAAGTGTCTTAATTTTTATCATGTCACAGTGTACGTGGCAGCTATGAGCTGCAGCCTTTACAAAGGCACCACGGTGTGAGAAACCACAGTGATGGCTTCCAGAGCACAACATCTGGTGGGGGAGTCTGACATGATTAGAAATATTGTTATGCTATTGCCAGAAGCAAATTATCTGAAGGTGTCCTGCTGGTAAGCAACAAGTATGAGCTGTATCGTGTCCGAAATTGATGAGTACGACAGAGGTAGTAGTAGATCTTTAAATATCTCTTTGGGTTAAGTTGGGTTTTGGCGATATTCTCATCTAAACCCTGATACAAAGTGTCTCAGGATACAGACCACTGCTGAAACAAATTTTCTTTTGGCTTCTACACATTAACATTATGTCCCTCAGTTTGGGGGAATATTTCCCATCAGAAGTTTCCCTGAGGATTTTGAAGGGCTTTGCTGGGAAGCAGAAATTGATGTCTCTCTTGTCCTAGGAGGTCTCTATTGTTCTCAAAAATAATCTCTTCTAGTTGTAGGGAAAGACATCTTCACAGGACAGAAGTGGAGATAACTGTAGCTGAAAATTAAGCTTCCAGGGGATCTGGAATGGCACCCTGTGGGGTGATCTTTGCCATCCAAAGGATCAAGACAGTTTAGGTGGTACCTGCTTCCCAGCTGAGATGCAGTAGCTGGCCGTGTGGATGCTCCCCTACTACTGTCTTTACTCTTCCTTTACAGTTTGAGTGAATTGATTTTCCTGTGCTTTGCAGCAGATAAAATTTAACTCCTGGTGCCAGCTGAGAAGCAGTAACTTCAGCTCCTCCAACACTGATGGTTAAGGTGGGCATATCGTTCCCTATTGCACTATTCATGTGACCATCTAAGAAAACAGAAATGTCACGTTTTGAAGGCATGCCTAAATTTTTAGCACAGGATGGGGCATCTGGGGAAGTGCTAGGCAGATTCACTTTCTTTTCCTTTTATAAATTCCTGCTGTGAATTTGCTCCTCTTGTCTCCCTCACCACATCCAGCTAACCAGCCAGGATCATCTGAAACTTCTTCCCTTACTCCCATTCATACCTCTATATGCTCTCTGCACTGCTGCTGTCTTTGCATTAGTATAAAACATAAATTCTTATTGGAGGCAGGAGCTTTATTATAATGGAAACTTTGAAAACATGGTGAAAAAAATTTAATATTTCCTTTTCATCCTTGAGTTCAAATCTTTCAGATCTTCATAAATTGGACACTTGTCTCCGTTGGCTGGTAAGGCTGAATGCATCCTTTACAGGTTTTCCTCTAGGGAAATTTATAGTAAGATTTAAATACAAAGTGAGTGGTCCCCTTTAAAGTTACATGCGCTAAAAGAATGTGACTTATGAATCCTGTTAGCAGTAATGGCTGCATGAGAATATCAAACACTTAGGCAAATCAAGATTTTGCTGTGATGCATCTTGCACTAAAAAGGTTGCTATAAATTTTGTACTGTGACAAACATTTTTATGTATCTATCTCAAGTATGTGGGCTGTCTTTGATGCCTGTAAAAGTTGAGTCTGGTTTGCTTTTGTTACTGACTGCTGGAGGAACACATGCATATGTTGGTGTAGCTGAACAGAATTAAAACTCATCTGGATTGTAGTGTCAACAACAGAGAATGCTGCTGCCTGCCGTAAAACCGGGAGATAATATTAAACCTCAAATAAATCATCTACCTTGTGTTGGGAAGACCCGTGTTATTTTCATAATTTCTAATGGCCAGCACAGGTGGCATCTTCTGGATAGAGCGGATTCAGTGGAGAGTAACAATTTGCTTAAAAATTGCCTGTATGAATTATTCATATAAAACTTTGCTTCATGTGGTGAGTATTTGAACAATTAAGAATCTGTTCACTGTCAATTTTTGGCCTCAAGCAAAACTAGGGGGCTGGCTTGAGGATGGTGGTGTTTGCAGCCTGCCAGCTGACTGGTACCTATGGGATCATGCTGGAACAGAAGGAAAGACCAGCAAGTCTAGATGACAAAGTATCAGCTGAGATGTCCCCTGCATCCAGACACCGAGGAGCTTCTAGCATTTCAGTGTAGCTACACGCTGGACTGCGGAAGTCTGAGTCTCACTAGGAAGCCTGGCTCTTTGCTGTCCCACTTCATGAGGGTAAGGAACAGTTATGGGGACCAAAGAGCCACCAATGTCTGAGCAACAGCCAAGAAAGGTGACTGTGTGTGCCTGAAGTAGAAGGGCTCCAACATGGGTGCAGGGTCCAAATATCACAGCAAATTTATTTGGTTTCATGCATGAGGATGAGTTATCACAGCTTCCCAAGCCCCTCTTGAGCAGGGGACATGACACACCCATGGCTGGGCTCAGGTACATCTTCAGAACACATATTTGATCCCATTGTCTTGGTTTTTAAGCAATCAGGGCACTTTTAAATAGGAAAAAACGCAACACCCAAAACACCCACCAAAAAAAAAAAAGAGGTTTTGGAATATTTCAGGGATAAAATTTTACTTCACCAGCAATATCCAACCTGTGCAAATTCCTGGAGTTCTTAGGTCTTTTGTGGGTTTATTCTCTTTGAAGAATTGTCTTTGTCTTAATATCATGCTAATTGCTTGAACACAGAAGGGATTTTAGGGCGTCTGCAAGGTGTGGGAACATCATGGTGATGTCAGAGGGTCAGCCTGTCCCTCAGCACCTTTCTGAGCTGGGACACAAGTGTGTCCTGAAGTTGTCCACTGACAGGTCTTTTGGATGTTGCTTCAAACTGCCTCTTTAATGATGAAACCATTCACAAGGAGTCAGTGAGGTGGTTACACTTGTGGCTAGATCTGAAGGAGGTTTTCAAACCGGCTCCCCAACAAACACGGCATCAAAAAATTATGAGGGGAAGCAGGGGGCTGTGATTTCACCTTTTTATTAATCCTCTAAGCAAGGCTCAAGAGTTTCATTCCTTTTTGGCTTGCCTGTCTGAATCCCGCTGAATCAGGACAAGAAAATTACTGAAGGCATGAGAGGAGTGCAGCAATCATTTGGGGTCAGTGAACTATAGATTGCAATATTTGGGGGAGGTGCTGCCCTTGCCCACCAGCCCCAGCCATGTCCCTGCTCTCTCCACCGGCGGCCGCGGGAGAGGAGGGGAGGGAAGGCTGCTTGGTGTTTCGCTCACTTGGCCTTTTCCATTGCGCCCCCCGAGTCATCAGCCCTTCCTTACCTGCTGAAGCTCTTCCTCCACCCTGCATTATTGATTGTTTTTAATCAAAGGGATTGGAGTTATTTTCCCCAGTCATTGGTTTGGTCCATGTCATTCGGCTGATTATTGCGACTCACTGAGGTGATGAAAATAACCATCTGGATCATGAAGTTTAGAGGCAGAAAATAGGGAAAACCTGACCATCCAAGGCAACTAGTTTTGTTTGGCTTGATGTTTGATTTGTTTTGCCTCTCTACCTCTGTCTGTATGGCATGAGGTATTTTATTTTAGCTTCCCCAAGGCTATCTACCAATAATTTAATGACAGTTTTCTGTTCTTACTCCTTGGTTTTTAAGTTCTCTGGATATTAGACTCGCATTTTGAGGTCCTTTTTCAAGCCCTGGCATACATTTTCTGCACACCCTTGGGCAGTCGCCTTCACCTCTCAGTATCTTCTGGTTTTGTAAACGGGCTCAATGTCCTTTTTGCAGGATCACTTTGCTCATCTCTGGTGTGCTAGGTATTTTGGCAGTCCACTAATCCAATAATGAGAGAGAGGAGAAATAAAACAGGTAGCTGACCTATGCACAAAGATGAACATGTATCGGAAAAGGATGATTTTGCTGCAGTGGATTCAAACTCTGTCTCCTCACTGAGGGAGATTTGTGTGAGTGGAGGTTCATGCCGCAATGGGCAAGCCCTGGGCTGCCATTCACTGTGATAGATGCAACTCCTAGCTCCCCAAAACCCTTCATTAGTTGGAACTGGGCATCACACTTGTTACCATGACTCAAGCTGTAACAGCCATAGAAACTTTCACAGAAAACTTTATGACCAAACTCTGCCAGCCTGCTTATTAATGACATGCAAATTATAGAAGTTCAAACATTTGCACTCAATGCTCATAGCTGTTTCTTTGATTGCTAATGATGTTGATTCGCAAAGGAAAAGCTTTCTAAAATAAGGAGACTATTTCATGTGCCATACCAAAAGTAAATGAAAGAATATTGCATATATGGTCATGTTAATCTCTGTCTAAACATCTCAGGACTCATAAAGTAGGTGAAAATAAAATGCAATTTACCATAAAATGAATTAGTCTTCCATTTTTATACAGAATTATAGCTTAGCATAAACAATAAACATGCACATCTAGTTGTGAACTTCTGTCCTGAATTTTACTATGCAGTTGTCACGGATCTTTATTATTTATTCATGTTACAAGATCAGAACAATCATTGCACATGTCCTAAAATGCTCATACCCAGAGCAAGCTGTCCACTTATAAATTTATGATATAAACTACCTTTGCTACCTGTCCTTGTAACTAGAGATTTTTCAACGGTGAAAGACAAGATGTCAGGCCCTTAACACAGAAAAGAATCCTCATAACTTGTTACAGGCAAAACCGAAGTGAAATTTTTCCTGTTGAATTGAATTTTCATAAAGGTTTTCATCAAATCTTCCAGCAGCTGTTTTCTACTTGTTTTTCTGCTGAGTGTGAAGGTGCTGAGTACAGTTTAAAATAAATACATATGTAAGAATTCCTTTTTGTTATTTGCTTAAATAGGAAAATCTGATCTTCAGTGCTCCAGCAAGTCTACATCAGGGAATGAAACTGGCTGGCTGGTTCAGAGTTCGGGGTATAGGTATCTCTTGATGCTGCATAGGGAACATCTCTTGACACAGGGATGGGTTCATGTGGTTTTGTCATTGTTTTCCCATGAGGGCCAAAGAATGAAGATGGATATTGCTGGGGCAGAGACCTGTATTGGAGAAAGCAGAAGTCTGAAACTGGGCAGATTGTGACTTTAAAGTATCTATTTTCCTCTGATTTACCATAAAGGGAATATAAGGGAGAGGCTGAAAGCTAAAGGAGATTAATCCATCCATGGTGATTTCTAGGTGCAGTCCCTGGCCTCTTCCAGATGTGCCTTTTCAGAAATACGATCCTGTAGAAGCAACAATCTGCATCACTCGCAGCACTATCCCAATTCTAATATTTATCCTAGAATACAAGGTTCAACATCAGTACTGCAGTGCAGTTTGACCTTATAAATAACTTAGGCAAATAGAGTTTTTAACCAATAATTGCAGTATTCACTGGTAATAAAGACATTATCTGTCCAAAATATGTCCTCAGGCTTCAGCTGATCTCTGGTTTACAAGGAACTTGACTCATCTGGTGCACAGGTACATGCATACAAAGATGACATCCCAATGAATAATGCATGCAAAGATGATGGCCCAGTGAATAATTAGGAAGAGAACAAACTTGATTAAGATAAAATATGTGAACTTGAAAAAGTAGAGAAGAAATATCTGATCTTGAAGCCCAGTAAGAAGTCTGATCAGCAGAGCTTGATGATTCAGCTTTGTCCCGTTTGCCAACCGATTTGGAGTTTACATTATCAGAAAAACAGAGGAAAGGTTAATCCCCAGAGATTCTTCTTTAGAGTTTCGACAAACAATATTCTACAGCTGAAATAAAATTATGACACTTGGGACTATAAATACTGATCCTATTGAGAAATGCAACTGCATCAATTTTTTGCTATGTACAATATAGTATTTTGCTAGAAAATTTAGGGCCATTTTTGTCTTCATAATGTTGCCTTTGTCTCTTATGACACTTCCAATCTCTTTATAACACTATATTTTGCTGTGAAGAGGCGAAAAAACTGCAACAATAAATATTAATGAATGGAAACTGGACCAGGAAAGTTGTCATGGCAGACAGCCAAGTTATGAAACATTGTCTGCTTTGACTCTTATACAATGCTACTGAGAAATGTACTGTATAAACTATTTTCTGGCTAAAATTAAAAGTAATCTGAGTGGTTGCTGATAGAAAATGCCATCAGGATTAATTTGATTCTTGGGGTGGTTTTTGTTTTTTTTATAAAAACCTTCCCTTTCCAAATACAAAGGAGAGAAATAATATCAAAAATGTAAACAAAGAATGTTGAATAGCATTTCTTCAGTGGTTTTAAGCAGGATTCTTATATACAAACTCCAAAAAGAGGCAAGATTCACAGGCACCCTCAGTAAGATGCACGTTATAGTGACAGTCCCTTGTGACATAGGAAAGTTGATGCTGTTGTGGCAAATCACAGTTTTTCTGTAATAAAGGAATAACAGGTTTACCACATTTTGGAGCAATTGGCTTGGCATGATGAGATATTAAGGACTTCACCCTTCCATTCCTCCCAAGATCTACTCCCCTCCAACAAAATTTTCTTTGCAGAAGTTCCCAGTCCAGATTTGTAAATTGGTGTGCTTGTGCACGTGAGATTAGCTGCCAGCCTATTAAGAATGTACTTGAGGAGCAATAATGCGTGGACGGATTTGAGCACTTTGGTTCTGTATGCAAAAGCTTCTTGGGCCACCTGGACACTCCTCTGGAGTGCATTAGTTTTAATATTGTTTAAAGAGAGTGTAACAACTGCAGAAAAAAATAAATGACTGCATGTCAGGCCAACCTCAAAAAACATCTGCATATGCAGAATATCAAAACCCAATGAAAATCAGTTGTCAGAGAACATTTGAAGTGGCTGAGGCTGGGATCCATGTCCACTAACACACAGCTCTTTGATCCAGATGCTCCATTAGGATACCTATATGTGCAGTACAGGTTTATGTTATTACTATTAGTGGAGACCTCGACAGTGGAGTTGAGGTGGGGTCCAAACAGGAGGCATCTGCTTTAGGTAGAACTGAAACCCCACTGGTGGTGTTGAGTAATGTGCAGTGGGTGATATTTGTTGAACTTAATCATAGACATCCATCTCCTCTTGAGATGCCGTAAGGTGCACGCCACTTGTGTCTGGTGGATTTCACCTGAGACCAGAAGGACACCTCCAGACCTCTGGAGTATCAGCTGGTGGCAGGGTAAAATCCCAAAGGGCAGTTCAAATGGACCTACACAACTGTGTGTGGGCATCTTGACTTTGTGGAAACCTGGATACTGTGTGGTAAAAGGGAAGTCGAGAAACCTCAGGCTTCTAAGATTTGCTCTTGACCATAAAACCATAGGCTTTAAGGACATCTTCTGAGGTATGTGTTTTCTGGCTCTAATTTGCATTTGCCCAGACACTGATGGATCTGTAGGTACATTTCTGTGTCAGCCTTCCCTTTCAGTCTGGGCTGAAGCTCAATTCTGCACCCTGGGGTCAGGGGCAAGATACTAGAGCCATTCTGTTAAATTAATATTGATGGGCATCTCTGAATCCCTGTAGTAATTCAGGGCAAGATTACATCCTGAATCTGTGTAACCACAAAGGGCAGGTCTGCCACAGGTTAGACTCAGAGAATAAAGACTGCTTTGCTGATATTTTCTCATTCTACTATAAATATATGAGTGAGTGGTTTGGGCAAATTATGGACTGTGGGCACAAAGGATGCGGTTTAGGCTGACAGGGAAAAGCAGAGGATAAAGTGATGTTTCTAAGCTTCAGACCCCCACTGGAGCAAGGCAGCTGGATGCTAACTTGCCCAGGAAGGAGTGAAGGAGATTGTACCCAATGACACAACCCAGCATTTGTGGACAAGTACAAGTGACCCGCACTGCTCTCTTTCCTGGCATTATTAATTAATTATATTATATTAAATTTAAATATAATTATATTAAATAATTATATTAATTAGATATGTGTGTACTTATTAGCTTTGAAAGAAGAGGCTATTAGTAACAAGAAAATAGGTGGCAGGAAAATGGCAAAAACAGACACATGCTTTCAAAATTGTGCTGAGATGTTCTCACTTCATTGTACTTTTAAAATCATTTTTTTTATCATCTCTCTACACCACTCCTACAAGTAGGACATAGCCGCAACATTGCACCTCCAAGACACAGATTTTGTATTGCGTTGGTGTTAGCCACTAATAGGATTTCAGTACAAAGCACTTTAATCCATTGCTAAGTAAGTGACAGTGTAGTAATATGGTTTGAGGAAAGGACATGGCTAACATGCTTCTTCTGCTCTTCAAAGACTTCGTTTTATAATCCTCTGCAAAAGTCTTTTTTCAGGTTTCTGGAAGTATTTTGTAACTGCCCACACATGCCTTTAAATATTGTCTCAAGCCCAACCAATTTATTTGCTGCAAAATTCAGTCTATAATTACGCTTTCAGTCTCTGAATCACCATATAATGGTATGTTGTGTTGGAGCTGTAACTATTAACTTTAATATTTCAGTAGGCTAATTGCTAATGCAGTTTTAAGAACCAGTGGAGTTGTCAGCAGCAGATCGGTAATTTTATCATCACTGCCAGATAAGGCCTCTTGTGTATGACATCTGGTCAAGTATAGTGTGTCAGCCTCATGTCTGAGCCAGGGGTATCGGGTACTTCCAGTCTCACTATAACCTCACAAGTTTCACAGCTTGTGCAGGGATATATCGGCACGTTGTCTGCTGGTCCTGATGGTGTTCCTGAGCTGGTGGATTTTTCTGGATTTAAAGCCTTATCTAGTTGAGTTCTGTTGTGGTTGAGGACTTAACACTTTCCTCCCCTTGATTTTATACCAGGTCATTCAAACTGGATCAGTTTAATCCCTTTCCATCAACAGTAAATCAGTGGAACGCTTTGTTTGGATTCATGTGAAAAACTGCAATGCTTATAAGAATATAAATTGAAGTGAGCCTAGGATCCCTTTATAATAGAAACAGAGCTATTCAACTACAGGCTCCTGCCAGTGCTGCCTGAGTTTGACCGGTTGAGGTCTACCCTCAGTCTAATCAGAGTTCAAATGCTAGGATGGGAGTCTCAGACAATTTCCTCAGATGCTCAGACCTGTACTGCAGATGTGTAATCTTTGGTGACATAGATCCTACAGTTGATAAGATTACCAGACTAGAAGCCCTTTCTCTTAACTCATTAAAACTGCACATCATTACAGCACTGCTCAATATAGTAGTCCTTGTGTTCTGTTGAAAGAGGTCCTGCACCTTCCTTCCTTTCTTCCTTCCTTTTCTTTCTTCCTTCCTTTTCTTTCTTCCTTCCTTTTCTTTCTTTCTTTCTTTCTTTCTTTCTTTCTTTCTTTCTTTCTTTCTTTCTTTCTTTTTTTTTCTTTTTTTTTTTTTTTTTTTTTCCCCAACAGCTTAATGGTGTTACAAGTAGCTAAAAATGTACTAAACATCTCCCAGCTAGCAGTTTTAAATGTTAACAGTTGTACTTGCCTCAGGGCTGTTATTCAGCCACCAAAACCAGGAGGTGGCCTATGTGATCAGAAAGCAGGGGTGAGTCTCAATGACAAAATTTATGAAGATGCTGTCTGTAGTCTGAAACTCTTCAGGAATCTCTCGGCTGTGTCACGCTTTAAAACCTGTTGGTAAATGCAAACATCTGACTTCACTAAGTGACTGAGGTGTATTTATATCATGGTGCGAATGCAGATAGGGCTCTAATGATTTGTAATGACTTTTTCTGAAGTGATACTGTCAGTATACATGTTATTCAGAAGACTTGCTGCTGGTAACATGTCCTACAATAGCTAATGATCAGCATACTGAGGACGACAGGTAAAACTATCTGTTTTCTTAACCTTGTATAGCCAAATAATAAAATAAAGATATGCTCTAGTATTGCATCACTTATCTAATTTTTAATCTGAAAAGTTTATAAAGGATACAAGATAAGTGCTAGTTACAGTAGTATATAATACATACTCTGAGTAAGAATTGTAAACACATGATGAGTCAAAAGGTTAGGCTACATTTTCTCTTTTGAAACTCCATTCAGTGAGTGCCTTAGGTGGCAGTGAAATAGCCCAAAGTAAAATTTAGCCACTTTTTGTATGGTAATTCTAGAGCTGCTGTTCAGAAGAGACTTTGCTGTTGAAGGCGCTATTTTCCCACTAAATCTGGAGGGCAGAAAACTGTTTCACTCGTGTTTTCCTTCTGAGACAGAGAGCTGGCCCCAGCAGGGAGAAGCATGGGTTATCAAAATATTTTTTGCTATGGAATATGCTTATAAATCACAGATTTCACAATGCTACTTATGCAGAGTTTATGATGGCAATTGTCTGTCCGTTGCAACTGGGACTACTAAAAGGATTTGTCACTGAAATTCTTGAGGCGAGAATAATCTTTGGCCATTTTAAAACTGATGCAATACAAAATTACAAAGGAAAATAAAATGCAGCTAAGCTCTGGGCAAAGAAATAGACACAACTCAGGGACCTCTCCAGGTGATTGGTCTAGAAGAAGAAATTAATTTCAACAGGCATAGTAGATCAATCATGAATTGCTGAAACAATTAGTTAAAGCCATTACTTGGGAATCAATAGAAAAGGAACTGTACCTATTTGTTCAATCCAGCAATTTTAATTTCTCAAGGTGCCATGAAATGTATCTTTAAGATAAAGTTTTTAATTAGAACTGGCAGTTCTGAACCTGCTGTCAGCAGGAGCCAACCTACTGAAAAAGAGCCCGATGCAATAGACTGTAAAGCCTGTCTGCTCACTGCTTTAGCATTTAAAAGTTAAAAAAACCACCACATACACAAAGCAATCAACCTTTTAAATTGAAAGCTGTGTTTGAACATCAGCAATCAGAAGATTTTTTTGTTCTCTGTGATTAAAGTAGTTTGGAATTTTCAACTGTCATTTCTTACAGTAGGTGCCAAATACAGATAGTTTCTTAAAGGATGACACTGGTTTTCCAGGAACACACACACACACAGAAAAAAAAAGGGAAAAAAACACCTGCTGTAGTAGACTCAGCAATCTAAGTACCATCCTATGATCCACTGCTGGACTGCTGGCGTGGGCAATCCTTCATGGGTTGTGACCCAATTCCAGCAATCAACCAAGAACATGCTGAATTACAGTTTGCTTAAATTGCATTGTCTTTATTGGGACTTAGGCATGTGCTTAAAGTTGAATCTCTGCATTTTAAATGGGGATTATGTATGACACCTACTTGGCAGGAATTACCCATTTATTTTCAAATATGCCTCACTGCGTGTTCCTGAGAGTGAGAAGCGGTGCTAACGGTTTTAAAAATCCCATCCTAAACTGAATAAAATAGGTGAATTTGTTGGTTTTGTGAACATTCATAGGAGGAAAAAAAAATAAAAAAAAGAAAAGCTTATGTTAAGGGCCAAAAGGTTAGGTGAATAAAAGAGCAAAGTGTCCCATGCCACCTGTCTCTGCTCATTCTTCCGAGAAGCATGAGTCGGTCTCCACTTCCCTTCCGCTTGTGGTTTAGGGGCCTTGGTGGCTTCTGCATTCCTCTTCTTCTTTCATGTTGCTCTAACTATGCTGTCATTTAGCAGAATCCATGTTTTTTTCTATAGTCCAAGCCCAGTAGCCCTTGTCGCTGACCTCACCAGCCATGTGCTCGGTGTGAGGATGACTCACAGTAGTGATGAGAAATCCTTGTTCTCTCTAATTTGGTCTTCCCAAGGAAAGGGGGGCTGTGGAGAGGGGATGGGGGAGATTCTGGTATTTCCAAACTGGCTTGCAGGAAGTATTGTGTCAGTTACGATAATCTGGTGTAGCACATAAATCCTTAGGCTGCCTTGTGATTCCCAGCACACCCCTTGTAGTCTAATTGAGGAATTGCGTTTCTGTCAGTCACATACCCTGGTGGAAACGCAAGAATGTGAGAAACAATAGGAGCAGGCTAGTACTGAGTCAAAACAGATAAAGCCAAATTGCTTGTTGGGCTGAAAGATGGGAGCAAGCAGACGAGAAGCAAGTTGGTCAGAAACCTATTGCCACCACTGATGGCCATGTGAAGGGTACACTCGCCGCTCTGGGTAGTGTATGAGCAAAGTGGGCAGACAAGCAAACCAGCAAGAATGCCACTAATATCTTCTTTATGAAAGAAAAAAAGATGAGGGCAACAAAATAATAGAGTAGGTCAAGGTTATCCTGCCCCTCTACTTTGCCCTGGTGAGACCCCATCTGGAGTACTGTGTCCCCAGGTCAAGGACAGGCAACTGCCGGTGAGGGTACAGCAGAGGGCTACAAAGATGAATAGGGGTCTGGAGCATCTCCCTTATGAGAAGAAGCTGAGGGACTTCGGTCTTTTTAGTCTAAAGAGGAGAAGGCTCCCCTCAGATCTCAGAGGGGAGATCTGACCAATGCTTATAAATACTTAAAGGAAAGGTGTCAAGAGGATGGGGCCAGGCTTTTTTCAGTGGTGCCTAGGGATAGGACAAGAGGAAATGGGCACAAACTTGAGTATAAGAAATTCCACCTAAACATGTGGAGGAACTTCTCTACTTTGAGTGTGGCAGAACCCTGGAACAGGTTGCCCAGAGAGGTGGTGGAGTCTCCTTCTCTGGAGACATTCAAAAGCCGCCTGGACAAGTTCCTGTGCAACCTGCTCTGGGTGGCCCTGCTCTGGCAGAGGGGTTGGACTTGATGATCTCCAGAGGTCCCTTCCAACCCCATGTGATTCTGTGAGTATGCTTCAGCCTGCTGATGGTTTTCAGAGCGACGAGAGGACTCTCCAAATAGATCTGGAGGAATAGAATAGCTGGGCTGATATCAGGCCATGGAGAGGTTGAGTGTGAAGGGAGCGGGGCAGGGAGTGTGCGGGAGGGAGGGAGGGAGCGAGCCAGGAGGGCCGGGGCTGTTCGCAGGCTGCAGGCAAGGCTGTGAATCAGTTCAAGATGGCTACCCAGGGGGAGCACGTGGTGGGCCTCTTTCTCCTCTGGGGACTTTTATTTGTTCTCCATTTCTTGGTGATTTTCTCTAATCTGAAGAACAAGATGTCCTTAATGAAAACAGATGTTTTGCTCCCTTGCACATGGAAAAAAAAAAAAAAAAAATTGCCCCAAAATAGAATAAACCCAAGGAATGCTGAGACCCAAGGTGGGTTCCCACAATGCCAGGAGAACAAACCTCTTCATTAACACCCTCACCTGGCTGTTCAGTTCCCACTGACACATGGTGGAAGCTGTTGATGCAAGGGTCCATGGTGAGACCCGGGTCTAGGAGTGGGCGAGCTGTGTGCAGCCTCTGTAAAGCATAAACACCACGCTGAGCTGGCTCACAGCTTTCCCCGTCCACGGTCTCCCACTGCGAGATCCTGGTCAATGGCAGTTTTTGTCATTGGCTTCAGCCTTACTAGGAATTGGTCCCAGTATTTAATTTAAAGCACAGCACACAAAAACACAAAATCATAACATCCCTGCTACATTTATAGAGCTGCATAAGCCACTGATTAACAAATGGATGAGATACTGAACTTTGCTTTACCATCTGTCTTTAATTACATAAAATAACTTGAAGCAATTAACAAGAAAGAAACACTGTGACACAAATAAATAAATCCTATTGATAGAAACAGATGAGGGAATACTTAGGATATTTGAATATATGGATGAAAGTCACCAAAGCTGCATAATCCGCACCCAATGATATTACAAGTATTATTGAACAGATTTACACTGCCATTGCCAATTATTTTTGAAAAATAATAGTTACCTGGAGAGATACAAGGAAACAAAAGGAAAGCTCTGTGTGTGTGTGTGTGTGTGTGACTAGAGAAGAAAATATGTGGTCCATCCAACTGCTGTGATGTCTAAGTTTTGTCTTTCATAGATAAGAGAAACTAATATCAACAGAAAAATATACAAAGCATGAGGTTTCATAACTGCAGACCTAAAACATAAGTCTGCATGCTTATAAGTGTTTAGGCACCAGTGGGGATTAGGCTCTTTAACACTGCAGGATTTAGGCTCTAAGTCTGTTTTTTCAGCATTCAAATGCACTTGTTTGCCGTCTCTGTTTAAGCACTTAGAAAAAAAATAATGTGTGCTGTACAATAGCTATTGAGTGACTGCTGAGTGGATTAAGAACTGACTAACTGATAGATGTCAAAAAGTAGCTGTCAGCTCCGAATGAAAGCTCTGGAGTCAGCCGGCAGAAATGGGTGTTATGCCTGGCAGGCTACAAAATTATCCTTAATGGCTGAGAGACAAGTACATCCCCAGCAAAACAATGCTGAGTAAATGAGGGAGGAAATTCAGGTTGGTGCAATGATAAATAAATTATGAAGATGGAGCAGCCCAAATTTGGCGAGCGGGACCTCTGCAGATGAGCTGGATTTGAAGTCATGTACTAACAGTGGCTGTACTGATGCACTAGAAATTGTATCCCAAGGGTGGTGCTTGAAAAGGCTTTGGTATCATTGCGGGGAAGCAACCGGAGACAGGACTTGGCCTGATGGTGCAGAAGAGGATTAAAGTCGTCTTTAAACGAGTTAGCAGGGGCATATGAGTTGAGTGCAACGCTGACTGCATGGCAGTGGTGCGATACAGTGCTGTGGGTGCTAGAAATCTACAGAAATCTGGCAGAAAAGGCATAAGAACCGCTTGCAGATCGGAGAATATGCTTTGTTTCCCTTATCAAAAGGAGATGACTGGATTACAGTGTATAATTACCTTCACAACAAGAAAAAATGAAGTGTTTTGCATCAGATGAATGCATTACAAGAATCAGTGGGTGGAAATGTAAGCCAAGCAAATTTAAGCAAGCAAAGAGGCTTGGATTTGTAGCAGTAAGTGTGATGAACTGCTGAAACAAACTGCCCAAGAAAGCGATAGTGTACGTATCAAAACTGGATCCCTTTCTGGAAAATACGTGTCAGCCAAACAGAAATTATTGGGCTCAGTATATGGGGAATGGGGCAATGCTATAGTCTGTGACAGAGAAGAGGTTAGACAGGATGAGCTAATGGTGCTTTCTGGCCTCAAAATTCATAAATCAAGGAAAACGTCTTAAACATTTTAGGCCAAAGTCTTCTTTCATGCAGCTAAATCATCCATTAATCCCAAGGAAACACTGAGGCAAATAGCATCAGGAGCAGCAAGGGGTAGGGGCTTGGATGGGATAAATCTTATTATATATAGCTTTTAATATATATAATACTGTTAATATGCAAGGTTATACGTTCTGTGTATTATAGACTGGGGGGCCAAGGCTGTAGGCTCTGGTCAGCACACTGCGAGTCGGCGCTCAGCGAGCGAGGGAGTGAGCTCAGCAGATGAAACTGAGAGATAAACAGACTGGGTGGGAATGTAGGAGAGTGGATATAGGGAGCGCTGAATATGTAATTTGCTACTGTTTCAGGTATTCATGTGGAGAGAAAGAACTTTAATTGTTTTGGCAGGGAACACTGCTGTGTAGACTGAAATGGGAGAAAGAATGTAAACAAAGGGCAACGACCAATTGCTGTGTTATCGTAGCTTGTAGAAATGCCTTGTGGGTCATGGCAGGGACTTTTGACAGACATCGTTCTATTTAATATCTCTATGGTGATCTCAAAGCAGAGGTAAACAGCACCATAGTGAAATGTGCTGATGATACTAAACCAGGAAGGAATGCAAACAGGAGACAGCAGATAAATGATATCAAAGGACCGGCAGATATTAGAAAGCTGGGTACAAAATCCCCAAACAACTCATTAAAAAAAAGGAGGGAAAAAAAAATAAAAGAAGAAGATACATTTGAATGTACGTGTTCTGGCCATCAATATTGCTAATAGAGTTTCAAGGTGTAGTGGACAGCAGATCAGGTGGGAACGAGAGATGAATTTGCACAGTGATAAAGGCTATGCACTTACAGATGTGTCACGAAGCGGGGAGGCAATAGTTCACGTGCAAAGCTCTGTGTTACTACATTCAGCTCTGTCTTCAATATTGCCAGCCGCTGACTGACTGGAAGGAGTTGGAAGGAATCCCACAGCAATTCAAAGGCTGGAAAAATCACTTTGGGGGAAAGACTGAGGCTCAAACCCAGCATCTCATTAAGCATAAACTTAACTTAAAGTGCATGAGCTGTGCTCTGATTTACAACTCCCTTTATAGCCCTACTAGGTGGCTTTAACAAAGAAACTACATATCAGCTTAAACATGTGCACATCTTTAAGCACTTTGTTAGGCTGGAGCAGAAAGGGCTTAGTTAAACCTGCAAGGAAACGTGACAAAAGTCTACGAGCCCTTGGCCACTGAAAGGTGCATATTGGCTGCACTGAAATCAGCAGGCAGTCATGTATTTCCATAAGGCTGGACCGCTGCATTCCTATACATGGAACAAAGGTCTGCAAAGGCTTAATCCAGCCAGTATTATTTAACTGTAAGGGAGGAAGGCAGCAAACTCACGTCTTTTGGGTGTATTTTTTTAAGGTGAAAACTGGAAGGCTTTCAGATGGTCTTTCAAGGGGAGTTTGTATTGCTGGGGGCTTAGATAGATTTGAATAAAGCACCAGAGAGTGTCTATAAAGCACAGCTTTATGTCTTTGCATTGGAAGGCTGGGAGTTCTTCCCTATCCCAAGAATTCCTGATAATATGGAGTGGCTACAAAAGCTCCACAATTCAAGGTGGGAGGAATGGTTCCCTTCTGAGCTCTGAAATCATCTCTGTGACTGTTCATAAAAGAGTTCTTTTGAGCCTGAATTCCTGATGCTGATTTTCAAACCAAGGAAAATTAATCTTTAAAGAATAAGGCTGTGAAATACTGAACTGGGATCACAGATAACGGTGGGAATATCTCTCTGTGTGACCATTTATTGTGCTTAGAACTGAGAATTATCTGAAACAGAAAGCAGTTTGTTCTGTGAGAATGGTATTTTGGGGGAGTTAGTACTCAATTCTTTTTGAAAGTCAAGACAAGGTGAAAACCCAGCTCCTAGACTCTTTTAAACATTGCCACAGACTGAGTTTGCTTGTTTGTTTGTTTGGTTTTTTGTTTGTTTTTTTATTATTTATTTTGCTCAGAAATAGTAGAAAACAGCTCTCTTCTGGAAAAAATGAACACTTCAGTGATTCACTTAATGATTCTAGACTTATAATGCAATTAGTATCACATGATTTTATAATTAGTATTAGTAAATCATTGTATACTAGGAGATGTAATATTTAATTTTATCTTTCAGAAATTTAATAGTGAAAACAAGAGAGTTTGCTTTGGCAGGGATTTAGTCTTGGAAAGTTAGCAAGCACTCTTCTGGGCTCGACTAGTCAATGCCCATCAGAATTTTACAAAATCCCTGCACAGATTATGAAAAAAGCAACAGGGAAAAGACCAAGGGAATGATGATTAGGGTAGAGCTTCCCTTTACAAATCTTGATTGAACAAATACTTGAAAATCATGTTTGTCATCATGGGATGGAAGTCAGGATACGGGGTTAAATTATTCACGGGACCGAATATCTACAGATCCTTCTACTTTTTCTTCTTTTCGTTGCCCTTTATTTATCCCATTACAATTTCATATTGCAACGTTCATTCCCTAGTGCTTTTCTTCTCCTGATAGGATGCCTATCTGTGATTCTGTCAGTCTGATAAGCTAGTTCAAGTGCCTACCTCACACTGTATTGCTTTCCTCACACGGTTACTTACTTCAAACATTCAGCACTCAGTCCCCTTCGGATGCTGAGTTGCTACAGCAGTTAAGATTTGTATGTGCAGTACAGTACAAAAGCTACCAAAAGAGGGCAACATATGAGCCAACAATGAGAAATGTATCCTGACAAGTTTACGGTTGTGAATTTGTGACACCCTCCCCCCTTTCTTCTCGATAGAGCAAGAACTTTTAGAAGAGCTGGTCAGGAAACAGAATTTCCATTTTATGAGAAATTCCAACACTTGGGAAGAAAGTGAAGGTGCTGAAGTTTTCATGTCAGAGAAAATATATTTGGCATGATGGAAGTGTTCCATAAATGTCAAATCATTCTCACACCAGAAACTGTAACAGTTATAATGACATTAGAATATTAAATTTAATAGGAAAAATGTTAAACATATGAATGCTGTAAAGTTCAAAACAGAATTAAATGAAACAAGGAACACTTAAATGTTTTCACTTTATGGAAAATAATACTTTAAATACTACTCAATGTAAATGTTAATATAATGTAAATATAATTTTAATTTGTCTCCATTTAAAATGTTGTCAAAATCAGTACGCTTCCAAAAAAGCAAGCTGATTAAGACCAAGTTGTATTTCCTGAAAGAATATGTTTCCTCTGAACATTGTTTAATTACATTTTCTCATGGTGAAATGCCTGAGAGAATTTCAAAATACTCCTAATAATCCCACAAAAGGCTGAGGTAAGTTGGCCACATCCCAGGACCGTCCCCGATGGTGTGTTTGTGAAGGTAGACAAAGTGCTATCCCAAACGCCAAGGCATGTGAGCTCAAGAGTGAGTATACCCTGGACAACACCGAATGTGCACTCATTGGCCAACAGGTTATTATAAACAAAGGTTTTTTTCAAAGTATTGAATAGTACTCCAAGGAGTTAGACAGTCTTGAACACATGCCAGCGTGGCAATGGATACCGTAAGCAAATACAATCTACCTCGCTTAGGGTAAATATTTGGCTACAAATGTATTGAGAGCTCTTTAATTCTTTGTACACTTCTATCATGAGAACCAGAGGAAAAGCAGGGGAGATGTAAAGACTGAAGGGTGATTTTTTTCTTCTCTTATCAGCTGTCCAGATAGGCCAGCTGCCAGTCAAATTAAAAACCTCACTGGAGGAAATGAATGAGGGCCTGTAGGTGTAGAAGTCTGCTGTTTATACAGCTGCACCAAGTTCTGCTAATGATCAACCAGAATCAGCCAAGTCTTCGTGGAGATATGCAAAATTTTGTGGCAGTGTCCGGAAGGTTGATTACGGAATTTAGCACATCCTCAGGGTTTTTTCTTTTTCCTTTACTTGTCTCATCTTTTTTTTTTTTTCCCCCAAGACTAACTTCTGCTTTCTGCTTGCTTCTGTTAAGGCTTAAAATGCTGGAAAGTATCTGAGAAGGAGAGGGGGGCAGATCTATGATCTATCTGAAAGGTAACGAAACATTTGGAAAGTTTGGAAGTACTCACCCATCTCGAAGACAGGATGTTCTGCTTGCAGGAACAATACCTTATCTTCTCTCATTTTTCTGAGCCCTGCTTTTGCATCTGTATTTCTGTGGATTCCAAAAGAAGGAAAGATTTACTTTTCCCAGCCAGAAACAAGTAGAGGTTTCTGTCTGGAGGGTTTCTCTATCGTCTGATCTATCACGTGAATGACAATTTCACTTTGTTCACCTGACGAAGGGCTACCGAACCATAGGGTGTCAAATAAGGTGTTCAGCATAGGAATGACAGCTGTGCACAGTCTGTGTGGCTGTATCGACTCTAATCACAATGTTTTCAGATGGCTCCTGTATTCTGGATATGCAGGAAGCTATTTATACTCATCTGCTTGTCCTCAATTTCTTGTACTGCTCGTCTATTTTTGATTAATGTCTTGATACTCCCTCCCAGGCAGCGATGCTACTTTTGGGAGACAAATGAGGAATAGTTATGGAATATAATACATGTATTTTAATGGCATTGGGAAGTGTGGTTTGTTATCCGGTTGTGTTTATTTGTAGGGGAAAAAAGTAAATTGCCTCCTGAAATAGCCTTGCCTGGTGTCTATGAGCCTACACATCTGACTGCCATCTTATATTCCCACTTTGCTCAGCAGCCCAGTGACTGGTATTTATTCAGGAAAGAATTGGCCCATGCACACAGACAGACTCATTCTCTAAGTGGTTCTGCGTATGCCTTTGCTACTTGACTTCTGCCAAATTCAAGCCTAAATTCTGGGAAGCAACAATAACACTAACAGGAGTCATGTCAGAGTTGAAGGCGATTGCATTAGCTCTGCGAACACAAACTGGGCTTTTTTTTTTCCTCTTTAGAAATGATTTTTAAACATGTCTTGGCTTCTCAGAGCTAGTGTACTTTTACCCCGTGAGTCAGGTTATCAAGAGGGATCTGTTACCCCCTTTGCAGATGTGGTACATGAGCCCAGTTACATCACATTTCGAGGCTGATGAATCTCCGAAGGGAACTGCAGCATCCAATCACGTGCTTTCTGCCTCTTGCTATTGATTCTTGTGGTTAGTCTGTTTCTGATTTTATTTCTCTGTGTAGTTTAAGGGCAAGTCTGTGGTTGCCCCATATACCCAAGCGAGGGAGCAAGGGTGCAGAAGACTGCCTGAAAATAAGTAAATCAGAAACAGATAGACTAATTACCAGGACAAATGCCAAGGGACAGAGAACACACAGCATATGCCTGTCCTGTTGGAGGAGAGGTGGATGTTTCACCATGTGACCTAACTGTACCCCATTGGAGAAGAGAGACAGAGCATCTTCTTCCTCACCTGGCTGGGTGGTTTGGCCACACGGTGTGCCCCAGCATGGGGAGGAAGGGCTTCCCTGAAGTAGGGTTGGGGAGGAGCAAGGCTGGGAAATGAGAGGCTGCCCTCGCTTCTCCAGTGCCTGCCCCGACAGCCAGCGGGGCTAAGCTGACACGAGGAAGGATGTAATCTACTCCTGGTTGTTTTATGCTCAAAGCACATTACTTCCTTCCGTGGAATAAGAGGATAGTCATGGGTGTCGTCGTGACTCATGGTCTCCTGGGGCAGCACGGCTCTGTGCCATGCCTATAATCAAATGACCCGGGGGGTGAATTAGGAAGGCTTTTGATGTCATTCTCTGAGTGCTGCACCGCAGGAGACAAAGACTTAATGTAACGTCAGGCTATCTCTTAAACATAACCATGAAACTAACTTTGACTTGCCAGCAGCTGGTACAGGCAGTGGCCTCCCTACACCGCTCTGGCACTTAGCATAAGAAATGTCATTATGTGGGTGGATTAGGCAGAACCTGTCAAAGTTGTGTGCGTGTTCTTTGGCTGTGTTTCCTTCCCTGGGCTAATAATGCCGAGGAGACGGGGAGTGGGTTGACACATTTTCTGGCATGTGTCACGTAACCCAGTGAAGTGGAGGACATGTCAGCCACAAGACTTTTCTGCTTTAGTAGATTGCAGGCAGGAGTGACACGCTGCAGCGGCTAGCAGTCTTAATCCTCTGTGTATTCACACCACCAGCGCCTTCCTCACGGTTTCAGCTTCCCCAGGGCTCTCTGATGGAGCCAGAGGTACGTCTGGAGGAAAGGGTAAGAAAACGTATCCAGACAGATATTGTTTAAATTCAGGGAAGCAGCAGTAGATTGAGTAGATGTTACCTACAGACCCCGAAGAGCTTTACAACTCGACTGACACGATCTCCGTAAGAAACACTGAATTTGGCACTGATAAACAGGCAGAAATATTCAGTGACTGTTACACAGTGTGCAGAAATGCCCCATAGTGGTTCAGCAGAGGATACAAAGAATACCTGTACCTGATAACAAGAGATTGTTAGGACAGAAGATGCTAAATCAAGACAACTGGAGACTGATGAAATTTAGGACAGTCACTGTTGCTGGCTCCCTAAACCAGTGTCAGGGTAGTCGATATGAGTATTGAAGTGAGGGAATTTCCCAAGATCCGGCAAAACCTCAGGGTAAACTGTCCTCAGGGGAACAGGGAAGAGAGGGTATTCATTCTCACAGGGAAGCCTGGTTTTGCACAGCTCCCTGCTCAAAGTCTGTGCTGAGGAGATGCAGTTTAGTCCCTGGGCTGAGGCAATACACTGTCTGGGTTCTGCACAAATCACCATCAGAGTAGCAGAAGATGGTACAAGAATGTCTGCCCAGTATGACTGAAATGCCATCTCCTGACACTGCCAGTATGTTGCAGGCTGTGTTCAGTTGTCGGGAAAAGACATAAGCGGCTGGGTGTCAGCTGTGTGACACAAAACAGGTCAAGAACTGCCATGCCCAGGTGCCATGCTCTTGTTCCCTGTGAAAATGAAGAGCAGTAGTTGCATAAGCACGTAAGTGGTGAAAATACAGCTTGGCAGGCACAGAGGAAGCCTGTGTGGAACTGCACAATAGCCCCCCATGGCTGGTGTGGAGCCACAGCATGGGATTCTAGTACCAGGGGTAACAGAAACTGCCCAGTAGCTATACCTCCTGCAAACACACGCCATCTCTCCTGATGTGGGTGCTCTCCCTGCATCAGACACAGCTGGTTAGCCAGTCAGTTAGATGGTGCCTAGTGTGTGGGGCTGAGGAGCTGGACCGGAGCTTAAGGGGCTGCATTGGGATGCTCCATGGTGCCAATTCTGCCATAGAGGAGGAAGAGGCAGAGGATAGTGCTGAGATGGGAGATGACTCTGCCACTTAATTTGTGCCTGCCTGCACTGCTTGACATTTGTGTGAAGGTGAGAGAGCCTGCATCAACACAATACCTGACACAGAATTTGTATTGTCCCATGATCAGTGTGACCCTGCTCAGATAACGTCACATCTCCAGTTGTGTAACAGCACCGTGTTCTCTAGATCACAGGCCTGCAATCATTATTGAGCTGACTGTTTGTGCACGGGGGAGGGAATTCAAATATTGTTAATCAGTGGAAACATTAGCTACGTGTCCTTTGTTGGGAGTAAACCAACCCCATTCCCCATATGTCCACATATTGAAAGTAGGAATTTCTCATTGGAGAGAGAAAATGTGTGTCAGGAGGGATAAAGAAAGAGCTTTCATCTGTGTATAAGTACATGACGTGCAGGGTACACAACTGTTTAGGCAGATACCAGTGTTTTGTAATTCAAAGGTAGCGTAACTTTAAAAAAAAAATAATCCACTGCTGCCACGATATTTTTCATTTACAGCCAAATAAAAAATAGGCTAAACTCTGCATGCTCGTTTATTGCTTTTACTTTCCTCCACTTTGTTTGTTTGCTTGCCTGCTTTCTCGCATGGTAATGTGTACGTTGTTTGGTGGCTGGTTTGCTTTCATTTGAAATAATTTTGCATGTAATTTTCTAAACTCTTGCAGAACAGAGAGACCAGTAAATGTGTATGTTTATACACCTTTGTCCATGTACAAAGACTGATGGGTAGTTAATAAAATGCCTAGCTCCGCAATCCTTTCATGCTTAAGATCCCCAAGCAGAAGTTGTGAGTATTCAAATAAAATAGAACTGATCCAAAATGGACATATTTAGTTTAGATAATAGCAGCCCCCAGATATGTGCCTCTTTCTGCAGTTGGAAATCTGTCAGTTGAACAAAGAGGAGGATACAGTGTGAATCAGGCTGTCCTAAAAGCTTTATGTGATAGACACATTTTATGGAGTTAGTTCCATTTCTCACACATTTCAAAAGCAGACTCAGACCCTAATTATCATGAAGAAAAAATTCCACAAAATCATTTTTTGTAGTCAAAGATTGCAATGTATTTTAAAAGTCAGAATATATGTTAAAAGAACTAAGTTTGTCCCAAGGCTTATGGTTCAGCTGTACAAAGCTTCTCCTTGTACCTTCCATCTAAAAAATTATTCCTGAAAAGTCATTCTGCATATGATTTTTCTGCTATTTTTTTCAGGAAGAAAAGAATATAAATGAGCTGTAAAGCTCGTGTTGTTCTGAACTCCTTCTCTCTTTCACCGATGAGTTCATCAAACAAAATTCCACAAGAGACAAATGTTATTATGAGATTAGCAGAATGAACGCCAGAGTTCAAATACTAAACTTTTTTTTTTTAAAGCAGTGGGCTTAATGACGTGAAGGAAGTTGTAGTTTAAACATCAAGGTCAATTATTTCGTTAAATATTATTTAAAAGTTACTTGCCTCGAAACAAAACCAGAGCTATCCATTTCCCAAAAATGCAAACAGATTATTCTGCCCCTGTTTGTCAGCTTCACTAGATAACTTCTATTTGATCTTCAAATGAAAACAGTTTCTGTTTCAGATTTATACAACAGGCTGCTTCTAAAAAGAAAAGGATCTTAAGGTTGGGCTGCTGCTTACTTTCCTTTCTAATCCTGCGAGAAGATTTGCATAAGAAAAGCAAGTAGATTTGAGTCTAGGTTTTTCTGTCTACATCGAAGGCGTGAGGATCAGCCAGTTCCCTCCACTTATTCAGAAAGAAAACAATTGCTTTTGTAAGTCAGGTGAGCAAGAAATCTTTCATTAAGTTCAGCAAGATTCCTTTCAAAGTAACAGGGGTTACTTATCAAGGCAAACGGAGCTTAGTTAAATAATTATAATGGTCAAACACTGGGAGTCTAAAACCTAAAAGCTCCAGTTTCAGGCATGTTTCCTGAGACTGTATACTTAGCTTTAAAACAACATCCAAAATTGGTATTTCCTGGACCTTGCAAAACAGCTTCTTGTATTTGCAGGTAGCTCTCTCACAGTTTCTAACAGCATTGGTCTCATTTGGCACCTCAGTGAGCAGAGGAGTGCTGGGTGGTGACAGGAGCTCCAAGGGTGACCCCTGAAGCAAACTCCACTGCAGAATGACAATATGGGGTTGTATCTACGAGTGCTGTGAAGCAGAATAGTTTAATGTGTGCAACATACTTGGAGATTCTTTTGTTGCACAAAAAGGCAAATGATAATTTTATAGGAAGAGGATTAGAAGGGATGTTTTGGATCATAGGGTCAAGTCCTTTGCTGTGGGTGGTAACCACATCTCAGAAGCTGGTTCACAAACCAGTCAAATTCCATCTTCCAGCTGCTTTGATTCCTTCCTGCCTGCGGAAGGCCTTTCTGGGTCCTCAGCGCTCTGGTGGGGTGAAGGTGCTTTTCTGTTTCCAGCTTGAAACCCTTCCTGGCCAGTTTGCACCAATTCTTTCTCACGTAATTATTTTATTTGGGAGGAGGGGAGAGAAACTGTCTCATACTTTTAAGATTCATTTGAGTTTTCCTCTGAGCCCCAAGCACCTGATGGAAAGATGCCAGCATTGCTGTAGGCTGGTTCGATGCACCAATAAAAATAAAATAAAAATTAAAAAAACCCCAACCAAACCGAGTAAGAAAAGCACCATTCTTAGAAAGCTTCCAGCGCTCCAGCTAGAGCACAAACAGCTTCTTCTTTGGGACTCTCCTCGGGTAAATCAACAGCCCCGGGGAGAAGGGGCCGCAGCTCTTGTGGTCTCGCACAGACCCAGATGCCCCTCCCGAGGGGACACACACACACACACACACACACAGGAGGGAGGGAGGAAGGAAAGGGGAAGGGAGGGGGAAGCCATCCTCAAACCATGGTTGAGACCTTGCCCGAGGTGGGGCGACGCTCCGCTGGGGCGAACAAGGGCGGAGAAATCCGCCCCCCCCGGGGACACAGGTCCCCGCCCGCCCCGCCGGGGCTCAGCTCCCCGTTCCCTGCCCGTCCCCCCGGGGCTCTGCCCGCGCCCCCCCCAGCCCCTCCGGGGCTCAGCCCCGCGCCCCTGGGCTCCCACCGCCGGGAGGCAGCGCGGAGCGACCGGGCTGCAGCGAGGCTCGGTGCGGGGGGGGCGATCTCCGTTTTGCCCCTTGGCTCGGGTTCCCCCCTGCGCAGGGAACGGGCGCTTTTACTGGAGCCCCGCTCCCCAGGTCTGGGGGTGATTTTTCGTTTTTTTTTGGTTTTGACCTTCGTCCTCCGCTTTCTCCCGCGGACCGTCCTGGCCCCGCACCGGCGGCCCCGAGGGAGAGCCCCGGGCACGAAGAGGAGCAGCCTGCGGGGTTGGAACGGTGGAAAGCGGGAAGGATTTGGGGGCACTTTCCCTTCCCCGTGATGGGGGACAGAGGCAGTAGGTCCGTGTCCCCCGGCGGCCTGTGCTCCCCCTTCCCACGGGCGAAGGCAGTGCGTGCCCCCGGTGGAAATGCGGTGCGGCAGCAGCTCTCTGCCCCCTGCAGCGGAGGGGCGCGGGGGAGGGGGGGAGCCCGGGGCCCAATGGGCCATCGGGAAATGCCACCTCCAGCCCCGAAGAGTTTCCAGTCCGTGGCTACACTCGGCTCGACGGGGGAGCAAACAGCTCCCCCCGCGTATCCCCAAACAGCTATACCCCCGTTCAGCCCCCAAGCCCAGGGAGGCTGAAGCAACAACCACCAAACGCCCTGGAAATGCCCCGGCCGAAGCTCGGCAGCCCCAAAGGAAAATGAAAACCAAAAAGCGAGCGAACCAACGGCACCACTAAGGAGCACCCCAAAACGGCGGGGCGAGCCGAGCCGAGCCGAGCCGAGCCGAGCGGCCAGCCCGGGCGGCCCCCGGGGAACAACCCTCGCCTTCCATCACTGCCCGTCGGTTCCTAACTCCTACGGCTTCAACCAGATAACGGGGGCTGGATGGGGTCGAACCCCCCCGAGCCCCAATTACAGTGAAAGCACAAGAAACCAGACGCAGGTCAAGGCGAGAGAGCGCCCTGGGTGAGCGCTGCCGCCCAACTTGCGCCTGGCACGACGGCGGGCAGCGACGGGAGAGCCTCTCCCGACGGACGGCTCCCGGAGCGCGGAGAGGAGCCGAGGAAGCGGGGCTTTTTCCCGGGAAGGAAGGAGGCAGGGGACGGGGACGGACAGAGCGGTGTCCGTGATCCCGCTGCCCTCCGCCGACCCTGCGCGGGCGAGCCGCCCCGCTGCGCACCTTCCGCCCCCGCGCAGCTCCGCTGGGACCTGCGCAGCTTTGACAGGGGCGATCGCGCCCGGCCGGCTCGCAGCCAGCAAGAGCCTTTCCGGGAACAGGCTACTAAGAGCTCACCAGCGGGAGCGAAAGGGGGGAGAGAGAGAGAGAGAGGGAGGGAGGGGGGGAAGAAATAAAAGGCTAAAGAAACAGCGCGATTTTGGGACCGGGACCAAATCCTAACGTGTTACATAAAAGCCACGGGCGGTTCTTATCAGCAAGCCCGGCCTGAAGAGGAACAATCCCCAGGAGCGGCTCCAAAACAACCCTGTTAAAGGAACAATTGTGAAATGCCAACTTCCCACCAGAGTATGAACAGCAGGAGCCGGGCATGTCCTGTCTGTAACCGGGCTTCTGACAACCAACAGGGAGAGGGGAGGGGACGGGGGGGGATCCTCTCTTGACAAGATTTATCAAGAAACATTTAACTGGGCTTTAATCATATTAGCAAGAACCCAATTAGGGCTGAGAGCGAAGCGAGGCGGCCGGCGGGCTGCGGAGAGGAGGAGGAGGAGGAGGAGGAGGAGGGGGGAGGAGGAGCAAGCGGTGGAGTCACTCGAGGATAAAGTCCTTTCATCAGGCTGCGCTCTCGGCGAGCAGAGGAGTGCGAATAATCAGTGCCCTTCACTGGGGGGACGGGGGAGGGAGCGGGCGGGGAATGTGTGTAAAGGATCATTAAGGCCAGGCAGAAGGGGGTTTTTGTTGTTGTTTTTAATTATTACGGCCATTAAGGTGTCGTCTCTGGGCTCTCTCGGGCGCTGTTCTCAGGGACGGAGCGGGGAAGAAGCGAAGGGGCCCGGAGGCACCTGCTGCACCGCCACCATCTGCGCTGCCTGTGCGGGTAGCTCTCCCATCCACTGCAAAAAAAAGAAAGGGGCTCTATCCCTCCCCCCCTCCTCTCCCTTCCCCCCCCCCCCCCCCCCCCCCCCCCCCCCCCAACTCCGAGGGTGAATTTCCTTAAAAGCCCTTTCCCCGGGTCGCCTTTCCTCGATGCCGAGCGCTTCCCCGGCGGCATCCCGTCTCCCGGGGGGGGGCGGAGCGCGGCGCCCTCTCCCCACAGCCCCCGCTCCGCAGGGCGCGGGTTGGGGGGGAGGGGGATGCAGCGCAGCCCCCGGCCGGATGCCAGCCCGGTAGCCAGGGCTTGCCGAGAGCCCGGAGAGAAGCGCGGGGATGGGGCCCTCCGCGACAGGGGCCGAGGGCTTGAAGGTGTCTTCCCGGGGTTCAAACTTTCCAAACTTGCCCCTTCCTTCGGGGACTCGCCCGCTCCAGCTGTCGGGGATGGGGAGGGCGCACGGCAAAGAAATAAAAACTCCAGATGACAGGTGGGAGCAAAGGAAGACGCTGTCGATGAGTCCCTCGCCCCCCCCCCCCCCCCCCCCCCCCCCCCCGGGGCCCCCCCCCCCCCGCCCCCCCCCCCCCGCGCCCCCCCCCCCCCCCCCCCCCCCCCCCCCCCCCC